>VXAC01008525.1:306759-326136 GCA_013399225.1 Rhipidura dahli
AAGGGAAGGGAAGGGAAGGGAAGGGAAGGGAAGGGAAGGGCAAGAGGCTGTGTGGTGCTTTATCTCCCGCTGGGCTTAAAATCATGACAGTATATAAAAACACTGCTACCCCTGTTGGTGCCAGAAATGCCCTCCTCTCACTTTGAAATCAGGCAATTTGACAGTGGCTGCAAAGCACAAAGCACAGCCAGGACTGCAGCCACCACCAGCAGCACACTATCAGGTCTCAGCCAAATCTAGAACATTGAAGACGCCCCACTTTATCTCACTCTGCTTGCATCTTCATTGCTTTAGGATAAAAAATGCTTTAGAAAAAAACCAACCATTTCCAGTTTCCAGGCAATGGTACTGGGTGAGCTGTGTGCATTAATCTGAGACAGCAGCTGTTAATTTTCACTGTATAATATTGTGTATGAAGACACATCATCTTCAAAAAAATTACTTTTTCTTTTGAGAATTCTCCAAACTGAACATGTACTAAAAGGATACTGTGATCGGATAAAATTTATGCAGGAAAAAACGACAGTTTCTGATAGGTTTGTCGCCCTAAAAACCCAAGTGCCACCTTTAGAGGGCCGGCCCAACGCCGGGAAGCAGGAGCCTCGCGCGCCCCCTCCTGGCTCCCTGGCAGTGTACAACCTGATTCACAGAACACAAACCCTGCCCGGAGCCGGCACAAAACCCGGCATGTTTCGGGATGTACACGGGAGCTACGGACACCTTCAAAGGCGGCCTGCAGAAGCCCAGCATGTCAATTTCGCTAATCAGCCATTCCCGATAATTATTCCTACCCTTCTGAAGTCTCTCTCTTGCGTTTTCGAAGCAAGAGAAAAAGCAGATTTTCACAGAATCGCAGAACAGGTCAGGCTGGAGGGAAGCACGGTGGATCACCTGGTCCAACCTCCCTGCTCAAGCAGGGCCATCCTAGCACAGGATTGTATCCAGACAGTTCTGAACATCTCCAGCGAGGGAGACTCCACAGCCCTCTGAACAATCTCTTCTAGTGAACAGTCACCCACACAGTAAAGAAGCTCTTCCTCACATTCCAGTGCAACATCCAGGGTATCAGTTTTTGCCCACTGCATCTTGTTCTATCGCTTGGTGTTTTGGACATACTGACTTCTTTTGGGTTTTTTGCCTGTTAGTTTTGGTGGTTTTTGGAGGATTTTTAAAAGTGCCTCTACTCAAAAGAAAAAACAAACTATAAGGAAAAGGAGAAAAACCTTTGGGAAACAGCTGGACTTTCTGTAAACATTTTCTGTGTATGTCCAACTCCAGATGAGAAATGCAATACTGAAGACTACTCTACTATAGGCAATATTCATTTGCTCATTTTTATAAATTTCAACAAAATTTTAAATGTCCATCAAGCTAAAAGCAGAATTTCAGTCAACATTTAACACTCTCAAAGGATATAAGCCATTTTACAATTCAGAAATAACTCCCAATTTAGTGACATATAAAAATAAATGCACACACAGGGATGCACACACAGCTGGAAAAAAAGTTTTCTGTTGTTTACTGTTAAAATGGCTTTAAAAATAAAATCTGAAATGGGGAAGAAAGTAAATTCTATTTGTACCAAACAGTCCTTTTCCTGCACTGAAAAATTTAAATGCTAGGATTCTTAAAAAAAAAATTAAAACAAAAAATGCCATGTACTGCCCTGAGTAAAAAAAAATTTAAAACTTTACCTTATCATACAGCATCCACCCAACATATTTTAAGTAGCTATCATTCAAAAAAGCATCTGGGTATGTTTTAATCCAGCTGCCAATTTCTTCAATGCAAGTTGCTCTGATTTCAGGGATAACATCACTGTGAAATTATAAAATTGTATTGTTAATAACAATTACATAATACAAAACAATAACATAATACAAAACCAATTTTATTACTTGCAATATTTTTATGTCCTGGAATTGTAAAAGCATGTACAATTCAAAATATTCCAAGTATCTTCATATTAATATTATAAATTAGTCTTCAATCAATACTTAGACCAGTTTTAGCCACAAATTATTTTGCAAATCTGGGTATCTTGTCATTCGCAAACACACTGCTCTACAGGCAGCAGGAAGAACTGAAAGAACACACTCAAGAGGTTCTTTTGGAAGCCCGGATTCTTAAAAATGATTTAACTGCTACACTTTCCTTGACACCATCAGTGCCTCCAGGATGTTTAACTTGATTCTCATATCTCTACAATCTGAGCAAGAGTTTCTTGGGAATGCAGATACACATCACAGCTTTATTTTTCCTCTTACCGGTAACGGTTTAGAAATGTCCCTTTGAAAAGAGCATTCATCATGTTCTGTATCTCTAGAAGCTTATGCTCATACTGAAATACAAAGAGAACTGAATGTTAATATTGGTCCCACAACTCACTACACATGAAAAACTTGCAATAGGGCCCTTGGAATACAACTGTGGTGCAAACTGCTGGCGTTTACACGTGGTACCAACATAAAATGAGTATCTGCACTAGCAACTGGTCTTTTTGCAGCCACATCTCAAGGAAAGCTTTATCAGATACCAACTGCTAGCCTGGGAAAGGCACTTGTTTGATACAGTGGGTCTTGATCTATCAGAAATCACACAAAGATACAGCACAACTATTAAGCAATCTTCACACATAGATCCAAATTCTCTTTTCATGTACTTAAACAGAGACAGAAGAAAGGAAGACAAAGGAATTTTCAAAATACACAATGAGCATATTAAAAAAATGAATCCTGAAAAAACTTCTGAAAATCCAAATCACCTACTAAAAACATTCTGTCATCAACAGCATAAGGAAGGGTGACAAGTTTGGGATTTCCCTCCAACGCACCTATTTCCTCTGTCTTTCCCATCAGATCAGACTTATGATGATACTAAAATATCCTGTCTCACCCAAACACTCCTTCCCACAAAAATGGTGTTGTTTCTGTAACAAAGAAGTCCACGGACATCTAAAACTCAGAAAAGAGGTAAGTGATTCTAAGGTCAGGAGACAAGGAACCATACTTGATATCCATACGTCAAGTCACCTCCTCCCTCAAGCCAGAGTTATTTTTTACAGTTATAGCTCTGCCTCTGGAAGTTGAAAAGGAGCTGTCTGTTTGAGCAGGGAATAAACAACAGAAGCTGAACAGCAAAAATGATACTGGACATCCCTGAAGTTCAATCCATTTTTATAATGCTTTACTCACACAGAGATGGCAGTTATCCTGTGTCCTTTTTGATTCATCGCTAAAATTTGGGCTTGTATTTTGTACAAACATGTAAAAAACTGCACTTCCACAACACCAGAGCTACTGAGACAATTAAATTTGTGGGTAAATCTGTATTTGTAAGAAGATCAAGGGCTAATGATGCCAATTTAGAAAAGCAACCAGTATGACAGACATCACAGGTTAACAGTACATAGGGCAGTTATTACCTTAATCATTTTTGTACCACTTAAGCTAGCCAGTCACACCTGCTCTGCAACATGCACTAGATAAACATATAAACCTCAAAGAGCTGCAGGGACCCAAAAGCAAGCAGTCAGCAATCCCTTTTTTTAACATGTTCACACATCACCCATACAAGACATCTCCCTAACCTCTTTCCTTTTTCTCTCTAGCTGATCAAGTCTGTAACTGGTCCTCTTGCCACTTATCCTCTGCTTCTCCACCTCACACAGCCTTTGAGCATTGTGCTTGTTGACATCAAGGTTCAGATGGACGCCTACAACTGCTGTCAGAAGTTTCATTGCTAAAAAAGAAACAAACCCAGCACAATTAGCTTAGCTCAGAGATATGCAGCATAAACATATTCACCACTTTACCACAAAAAGGATATGGTAAGCTAAATCCAGTTTATATCCAAAATATGAACACTACTAAATTATAGTAATTTGTTTTCAAACACAGTGTTTATTTTAAAGGCAGACAATGATCAAACAGGGAAAACTAAGTTCTATTTCTGGTGATTTATAACATTTGGTCAGAGATCTGGTCAGAGGAGTCATTTACTGGGCAACTCTCTTCATAGTTTATGTAATTCTGACTTTTCTGCAAAAGAATCTAGAATTGTGGAACACCTGACTATCAGTAACCAAAGAAAGAAGAAAAAAATAGAAAAATATGTGAAGTTGGCTCAGAAATGGCTGGGAATCTTAATATACTACTGGAATTGACAAAAATTCACACTCCTCTAAGGACTGCTGGATTGCTTTAACAAATTTCAAGTCGGTTTTTTGAACCCTCAAAGCAAACAGCATACTTTAGAATAAATTGTATTTTAAGTGCTCTTTGCATGGCAAAGAGGGTATTTACTGGCTTTAGGGAAAAAGAGTAGAGGCTTTAGTAGCATCATGGTGCATGACACAAAAATGTGCAACAAGCAACGCTCTTCTTAGCACAGAGACCAGAAGAATAGCAGCTCTCCAAAGGAAGCTTCTTTAGGTGAAGCATTTACTGCAACCTCATCACATTAATTAGTGGAGGGAGAAAAACAACAAAAACAGAAAACTGTGAAAAATCAGTTACTGAAAAATATAATGCTCAAAACAGCAAAATTCTGAAGTCAGTCATGACAGGCATTAAAGATTTCTTTGTAAAGAAAAAACTGGTTTAGATCTATCATATCTAAAGCATTTGAATTCAAATCAGATACACATGGGAACAGTTTGTATTATAGACATTTATATAACATACACTAGGAGGAAGGTACTCTCAGTGCATAAGAGAACTGCTCCAGTAAACAGTTTTTCAATTTAGAGCAGTATTGTTTTACACAAGTCAATAACACTCAGCACCTCTACAGCAACTCTGCAAGTGATTTTACCTGCCAAAGTGCTTGTGTGCCTGAATGCTCTGACCATGGAATCTGCTAAGCCTGTAAGCAGTGAGATGATGGTGTCCATCAAGTAGTTATCATACAGGATGCTGCACTGGCACTGCTGGACAAGCACTGCAATGAATTCACAGAAATTGGCCTTGAACTTCTTCCAGTAGGGACCTGTTCTGATGAGTGGGTAGTCTTCATTGTCCTGCACAAGAAAGAACAGTTGAGAGAAAACACACTAATTAGTTGTGTCTGTGCAACCACATCTCTCCCACTGAACATCAGAGAGAGTTTTGCTAACAGTCAGTTTCACTTCACCCCCCATAACTTTTTTCATGGTTAGTATTCCAAAGTAGGGACAAGCACCCAGGATACAATCAAGCAGAGAGACAAAACAGGTTTATTAGAGCTACACTGTCACAACAAATTTCACATTTGAAAGCTGTGTATGTGAGGTAGCTGTGAACAGACAGGAGGGAGAAAGTGTGTGAAGGCAGAGCAGAGTAAGTAACTTTCACTGGCATAAACCATGAGCACTCCTGGCCTCTTCTATTTCCTCACAGGTAGCAGTGCTTACCCACTTCCCTATCCTCCCTCTTCCTGCAAAAGCATGGTAAAATCCAGGCACAAAATGAAGTAAGTGAAAAGTGGAGACAAACCCTGTGGTGTGAACAGGATGGGACTGCTCAGCAGCACTGCCAGCTTGAGGAGTTTATCAGGCTAAAGCTTAATGCCAAATACTCAGTCATTCACCTATATCACCTGCACCTGGCTCTCCAAAACCCCCCACAGAAACAGTAAGTGGGCAATTGTGCCAGTTACCCACTTACCAATTTCTGTAGCGGGTTTGGTTTGCCTAACCGGGCGGAAACACCGAAATTTAGTGTAGTGGTTTTATGGTCAAATTATGCACTGTTCCCTGATTACTTTTCAGTGAGATAAACCATTAGGAGACAGCAAAGCAGGCACACAACTTATATGCTATGATAAAGTTTATTAACAGACCTAAGAGAAAAAAAAGAAAGGAAAAAAACCAATCAGAACACACACAGCCAGAACTTCTCCTCTTCTCCCTCCCCCTCTTTCTCCTCTCCTCAATCCATGTGCAGTTCTCAAGAAAGGAAAAGAAAAGGGTTTCTTCCTGCTTTACGTGGTTCTCCAAACTGCCACCTCCTGCAGCAGAAAAACAATCTGCAGTGATGTAAAGTCTCCTTTTTTCCATAAAACCCTCTCGCGGTTCCTTCAACTTTAGAACATGGGCCAGCCCATGGGGGTATTACTCTGTCGGATAAGTAACTGTGGCTTGAAATTCTAAGGCTTTTTTTCTCTTTTGCCACCAGGTTTTATAAGCCCCTGCTTTCTGATAAACCTGGCATCGGGCATTCTCTTCACAACCTTTACAAGCCACACATCCATTAAAATTGTCCATCCCCCATGAGTTTTAACTGGATTAAAGAGACAAACAGTCTGGGATATTACAATATTCATACCACAGCAAGGCAAGGAGTCTTTTAAGCTGCCCGCGAGGAAGCCGCGGCACCGCCCTTTTTCCTCCCGTGGCCATCTTGGCTCCGTCTCACATGACGAGGTTTTCTCTTTCTCTCTCTGGCTTTGGAATCACCATGGTGGAAAATGTTACCGTCCCGCTTCGCCGCTGGATGCAGGGCTGTTTCTTCAGTTCGACGTGCAGTGTGTGCTGGCTGCTGCGAACTGCAGGCTCCGTCAGTGCCCCGCTGTCCCGGGAGGGGAAAAACCCCGTCCCGGAGAGGCCGCGCCGGAGGAGCCTGAGGGCCGCCCCCCCCAAAGCCCCAGCAGAGTCCGGGCTGTGCCTCGGGAAGGGACAAAGGCAGCGCCGGCAGGGCCGCCCGGCCCGGCCCGGCGAGGGCCCGGCGGGGCCCCCGGGGGGACCGTGGCGCTCTGGCCACCACCCCTGGACCGGAAGAAAGGTCCCTACTTCCGCCTTCCGCGGGATTTTATAGGTAACATTGAGAGAAACGCGATTCGACCAGGCGACTGTCTGTCATGTCGGGGTCAACCCGTGACAGCAATACCTTTGACATCATGCAAAAAGCAAGTTACAATGAAACTGTAAGTGTCCACAGTATGGTTGATACTGCCAGGAGGAAAGCAGACAGAAGGAAGTTGAAATGACTTCTCACACAAAATAGTGGAAAGCACACTAGAAAGACTTTGTAAATGGCAGCCTCAGACAGTGCAAATATTTATTTCATTTACACTTCACAGATCCCAGGAATGGCTCAGAATATGAATTTGCATCTTGATAGTTTCCAGGAGTGAGTGGAGTCAAGAAACTCCAAAACTTCACTCACTATGAAAAACTTCATCCT
Organism: Rhipidura dahli; assembly: GCA_013399225.1. Taxonomy (NCBI): domain Eukaryota; kingdom Metazoa; phylum Chordata; class Aves; order Passeriformes; family Rhipiduridae; genus Rhipidura; species Rhipidura dahli. Next base: position 313,923 of record VXAC01008525.1, read on the forward strand.
GAAGGCAGTCCACTGCTCGGCTGGCCCTTCACCAGCAGGCAAACACCTTCTCAGCCACATTCTCACACAGCTTCACACCCAGCAGAACCTCCTGTGCTTACAAAGTACACTTCAGGCTCTCCTCTTGTAACTTTGTTTCCAAAACACAGGGGCTGCTGCTTTCTTTAAAGAGAAATGCAAATACAGACTGATCACACGGCTGGCTGCAACCCAAAGCACATTGGGAATTTGGAATATGTTCCTGACCAGGCTGTAAGAGTCAGTTCAGAGCCCAAACAGTAGCAGCAAGTGCCAAAACAGAAAGGTAAATTTCCAGCAAGCCTCATTTAATGCTCCCTGATCGTGACATGGACAGTAGAAAGACCACTTACAACTTCAGGAAATACCTTCTTTATCACCATAGCTTACTCCTCAATCTGAAAAGCAGCACGAAACACACAAAGACCTCTTTCAATTTTTAAGAGCATTTCTACTGTCCATGCTTATCACACTGGGGTACTGCTTAATGGTAACATGCATGCTGTAAACATACACACACGGGCACCTCACCTAAATTTAGGCATCTAACTTGGGATTCCCTTAGATTCCTTTCATAACCACTAGAGAAGCAACTCTGCTTCCAGAAACCAAGTCAGATTAGGTCCTTAACACAGGTTCTCTTCCAGAGAACTATTCAAATCACTCAACAGAGTGATGTGAGCACCTGCTCTTACTCAACCTGGAAATGTTTCCTTCTTTCATAGAGGGTCTACAGAAAGAGAGAAAAGTCAAAATGAAGCACCAACAAGGAGTTTAGATCGATCCACCACAGAAAAAGCTATACTACAGGTGTGGAGATCTAAAACAGCCCTACCATGTCCACTGGCCAAGTAACTGTCAGGATCCAAGGATAGGCCATGAATTTCTTGTACTGCAACCCAGTTTCCTGTAATGCAGAAGAAAAATTTTGAAAGCTTGTTAATGAAATAGCACAGAGAATTCATAGACAAAAGCATTACAAAACATGCAACATATTTCAAAGGCCATTAGAACTTCAAACAGTGTGTGTAATAGGTGACCCACACAATCCAAAATATTACACAAAATCTAAATCCTTCTCATCTGGGTTTTGGCTTTCTTTTATAAGCAGTGACAGAAGAAAAACTCTTATATAAAACCTGAGTTGTCTTGTTACAAATAGGAAATAACTTGTTTTCAGATTTTGTAAGCAAACATATACAAGATTTCATTATTAATTCAAAGACATGGCTCCACCACAAGTCTAAGTATATATCCCTTTTTAACATTTGGTACCTAGATACTATAAAACATCTAAACCCTAAAAAAAAACATTCTGAGCTTTTTCAAATTAGAGATAAATGTTTTCAGCACTAGTGTGACTTGATTCAAAGATGTTTTCTCAACTCTGGATTTATTCCAAGACAAAAGGCATGAAATCTAGAGTTCTTTATTGGTTCAGTGAAGCACAAGTATTTCTATCTCCATCTAGCTGTGCAGTTACGCACCAAACTCTTCCCTTCCTAAATGTTTCGGCAACAAAATGGAAAAGGGAAGAAAAACAACATAAGAACAAAGAACTCCAAGAAATAAATGTCACAAGCAGGAACAAAAGCAGAAAAGAGAAACAGAATATCTTAAAATAGAATAAAAACAAAAAACAGTGTAAAGACAAGACCATCTCATCACTGATGAATACCACAGCTCACAAAGATGGAATAAATGCCTCAATGGCCACATTAAAGTAATTATCTGCTTCCAATATCAGTACAAGTTTTCACAGAATTAAAGAAAGACTGAAATTGAGAGGGACTCTGTGAGATCACCTAATCCAACCCCACCTGCTCAAGCAGGGCCACCCCGGGTAGGCTGCCCAGTGCTGTGTGTGACCAGCACCTCTGCTCTCAACCCCTGGTTAGCATAACTAATGCCACTTTAAGTGGCAAGCAGCCCTTCTCTGTGACCAAGCAGGTCATGTATTCATTCCCTTTCCCTCATTACCAGGCCCTGAAGGTCCTGTGAACCAAGCAGACAAATCAAACAGATTAATTCCCCACCCTCACAGCCTCATGGCTCCTGAATGTCAGGCCAATTACTCCCTTCCTTACTGCCCTTGAAGGTCCCAGGCATCCAGCCAGGGAGGTTGTGGTGATGAGCCACTCACAGAACAGGGAAGCATCATAGCACCCAGAACCCTGTCAATAAGATCAAGGTACTGCAAGGCCAAAGTGGTGAACTTTGATCAGAACTCCAGCTGAACAGTGAGAACTGAGCTATACTATAAATTCTATATTATGCTATTATATTGATTCTGCTTGTAGAAATCCTGTGCCATTTTAATCATAAATTCTGTGCTATACTAATCATAGCATAGTGTTAAGAAATAAAGCTTTAATTGTAACTACACTTGGTGCCATCATCATTCTGTCAAGGATCCCTAAAAGTACACATCTGTTTCCTCAGTGTCAGGTGATGCCACATGCAGTCAAATAACATCTTCAGAGACTCCACAACCTCTCTGGGAAACCGGTTCCACTGTTTGACCACCCTCACAGTAGATTTCTTGTGTTCAGGTAAAGCACTATTTCCCCTTTGTAAATCCATGCTGACTACCCCTGATCACTTTATTGAGCACATATCTGGCAATATTCTCCACTCTCATTACTACTTGCACTATTACTGTCATTAGTTTTCAAAAAACATTCTTGAAATCACAGTAGTTCCATATGGCACTACTTCTCAACTAACTTAAACCACTAACTTACATTTCCATCTTATTTATGAAAAAGATAAGAGAACACTTACTTTCTTTACAGAGCATGAAGAATACAGCTTCTAAAGCAATTGCAGAACCTGCCTTTTTGCCCACCAGGACAGGTGAAAAGGTTACAGAGCTGTAGTACTTCCAAGCTGATGATAACAATAATCACATCTTTGTATCTGCCAGAGTGCCTGCACTACCATGAGTGTTATTCAGGGCTAATTTAGTTGGCAAAGAAATGCCAGATTACTAATTCATATGGCAAGACACATATCAGTTCATTTCTGTCAAAAATTAGCCCAAGTGCTACTACACTTCTAACATGAAGACAACTGTGTTGGCAAATTCATCGTCTGTGGGAATTCCTGCAGCAGCTGGTCTTTGAGAAATGCTCAATTAAAACAAGGCTGATGGCTGCTGTTTGACAAATCAATTCAGAGGTGACAAATATGGGAAAAAAAACCACAGAAGCAACTGTGAAAGCATTGCAGAAAATTTAATGTTGCCATAATTAGACAAGGAGCAGTCAAGCAGTGAAATGGCATTGTAAAGCGATGCACTTTTCTTAACAATCCACAAAAAATTAGATATTATTGTTTTCACAATTATCTAAAAATCTGAAATGCATTTTTCTCTTCTATATGACATAATACAGTTATAAAAAATTGTAATTGCCAGTAAAGCAGAAAGAACATATTCAAATAAAGGTATCAGCTAAAAATATCTTTGAATTAACTCATCAGTAATCCGTATTAGTATTTTTTAAAGGACCTATCAACCAAATACCAAAGGAACCATTTACCTGTTGCAATGCTGGCAATGCTGACTCTATAAAGTCATTATCAAAAGAATTCCTAAGAGAAAGATTCAGGAAGACTGCAGCCAGACAGCCCTAATAAAACTCTCAAAATAAAATTCACTTAGAAAAAAACACAACTTGCTGCTGCTAAAATGAGTCATTACGACACCAAATTTCTCTTGCAAAAAAAACAGGTTTATTTTGCTAAATTAATGAATTGGTACAGAGCTCCTGATAAGCAACAGGAATTCCATCCATGCTGACTATTAAGGTAGAGCCTCTTGTTTATATAAAAAAGACATGCAAAATCAAAGTTGTGTCTACCTTATCAAAGGTCTCTGTCATTTTTCGCATGACATCCTTCTTGTGCAAACTTTGAAACATCTCTGCAGTTACCATGCCTAAAAAAGTAGTGTTTTAAAAAGAAGAATTACTGACAACTCTACAACATTAATCAAGTCCAAACCACAGTAAGGACTATATTAAATTTAGAAACACCAAAGAAAGAGGAATTCTGTTTTATGTGTGTACACTGGTACAGGCAACATTATATATAAAGAGACACATAAATTATTGATAGCAAAAAGTACTGATGAACCAAAACTGAAATTCACACTAGAGAAGTCTGCTCTGTGCTGTCTGGAAAGGCTATTTTCTCTGTTCATTCAGTTACTTCAAGGACTGACTAAAATTTTGCCCACTGCTAGTCAAAAACCCTGAAGTATTTCCCTTAAGAGAAGGCATATTAGTCAAAGACCTAGAAAAAAAATGAAGTGTAAAAGGTACACTTCTAGCTGCTTAAATACACTCTGAAGTTTCAAATTAACAGGACAGTTTTCTTAAAACTCTTACTGGCCATCCTGAAGCATTTCACTAGCAGACTGTCCCCAGAAGTTAGTGCATCAATGTTTGTTATGAAACAGAGAGCTTCACAACCCTCTAGTAAAAGCAACTACAGTGGAGCAAGAGATTGCTTTTCTAGCCACCAAAGCAGGGAGCAGAATTTGCTAGCTGCTTATTTTCAAAGATACAAGCAAAACAAAAGATACCAGGAAATATAAAACAAATGGCAACTGAAACACTGGATTTTAATTAGAACACTTATCAAAAGTGCTGTCCCTATGTGGGGATTCTGCAAAGCAATGTGACGTGCCACTTCAGAAACCTGACCTTGCAAACCTTGTTCAAATACAACTCTCAGAGCTGGAATGCTGCAAGCACAGTGTCAAAGAATTTAACCAGCAGCATTCTCTTCTATTTCGCCTGCCCATCTGGAGTTCGTCTTAACAAACAGTACAGATTACAAGTACATGATTTACTGGAGAGAAAAATTCCACTTCAGACAGCACACTTCAGACTACTCTCACACACAGACAGTGGAAAGGGCTATGAAAAGGGCAAATTACCTTGACAACCTGAGCACTGAATGAAGAAGTTGATGAGATCCAGAAGTGCCACATTCCTGTCTTGTTTATAAGCTTCAATCCAGTCAACTACTACAGACTAGAACAGATTAAAGAAACTCATTAGTCAGGAAGTGAACAGTTTGCTGCACTCCACTGAGGATACCCATAATAAAGACAAAAACAAACATTGTTCCATCTCCATTAAATTACAAAAACAAGAATAAACTCCAAGAAATTCTGCTCCATATCTAACAGTTCTAAAGACTCTTTCAAGTCTTAAACTGCTTTAGACAATGCTGTCTTTCACTGATGCTTTGCTTCCTGTTAACAGGGAAAATAACCACAGTTTTAATAAACATAATATTAAAAAAAAAAAAAAAGTTGTCCTCCTCAGTTCTTGCTAGCACTGAAGTAACAGTTTAATTTAAAAAAAACCAAACACAACAAAAAATCCACTCACACATTTAACCTCTGCACCATCTAATAATTAGCATTATAATAGCAATTTAACCTGGAAATCCGCTTTTTCTCTAGCACTTGATTTGTGCGGTAGGTTTGAAACAGCTCACATACTACACATAAGCCAAAAAACAAATTTCATTTCTAGGGCAGTACAGCCTACAAACAGTAAGTGACATGGGTCTCCTGGGACAAGCCATCCAGGCTTCAACCCACCAGTAGTTCCACACAGGCCTAATAAATTCTAGCAGCAGCAGAACTCAAGCTCTGCTGCCTTCCCACGATGGTTGGCACAGCAGAAGCCAAGCTCTTCAGGGAGCTCTACTGAAGTTAACACAGCTGTAGCATGGCAAAAGCCATCCATACAAATATTTTGGAAAAATGAAGGTTTCACACCCAAAATACAAATGTGTGCACACACACTCACTTTGCTTACAGACACTACACACTGGAGACATATGTATAACTCTGTATAAAAACATTTGGGGCTCCAGATTTTGATACACATATACAAAGATAATATATCTATGTGCTCAGAGAATATGGGGAGGTGGGCTTCCTCACACAGAAGAAAGTTGCTAACTATATGGACGCACAGGGAACCTGGCTATTTTGCAAGCTGACGGCAAACTGCATTGGCACGAAGGCAAAAGAAAAATACTAAAAGGCAAGCACACAGGGGGGAAAAAGGTTAAAAAATAAAGAAAAGCCTGATTTTCAGAATCCTGGACAACTGAAATTTGCCACTGATGAACTTTTTCTGCATTTTTTAAATAACTATCTTTTTGTATGTTCAGGCATTGCTTTAGGAAGGCTCTTTTAGGTACAATTTCCTTCCTCTTTCTAAATATCTGACAGCTACCTTTTCACTAATTTCTTGAAGCTGGAATATGTTCTTTCCAAGAGCCATGCTCACAGCAGCTTTTGCATAGCATGCTGCACACAGCAACATCAAACATGTTTCTTCCCCACCTAAGCCAAAATGTACATGTTCCACAGTATAAATAAATTGCCACTTCCATCCTGCCTTCACCAAGTGCTTTCAGAACTCAGTGCTAGGAATACCTGCATGGCCTGCTTTCCCATGCTAACCACTTCAAACAAGGTAACTGCCTCAACCACTTGGCCATTCTGCAGCTGGCTCACTCTTCTGCTACTGGTAGAACTCCTCCTGATGTTTTCACACTGTTCTCGGACCTTCTGCTTCTCTCTCTGAAATGAGTCAAGTAAACAAAGTATGTGAGAAAACACAGCACACAACAGACATTCACAGACACAAGTTTATTCTGCTGTTATTGTAATCATTTCCTGAGGCTCCTCAGTTATGCCCCAAGGGCCCCAAAAAATCCTTACCAAACACAACCATACTAATAGGGAATGAAAGAAAGGATCTAACAGTTTGAATTTTTTCTCTCAACAATGAGTCATAAGCATAGGAAGATATAACAGAACAGAAGCTTCTGTACAGTTGCACACTACCCAGAAGGCATTTTTCAGTGACAGCTGTCATTTCTGAAGAATACAACGCAAGCACAGAAGCTCTTCTACACATTTTCACTCACAGGTTAAACTCACTACCTGCAAATTAACATCAGCTGCACACAAAGCACAGAAAGGGAAAAGCACATGCTGAAATGCACTGACTGCTCAAAAGCCAGCCTTGAGGCTCTGCTGACAATGGAATTTGAGGGTCAAGCTGTATCCAGTGCCCAGCTTTTAAAAGCACTGTGATTGTTGTATGTAATACTCCATTTTGTAACAACTGAATGAGATACAAAATAAACTCCACAGCCGAAAATAATTAAAACTTTTAAAAGCTTTAAAATTGACTTACTGGCGTTTTCAGGTTGCCATTTCTCACACAGTTGCCATTCTGTGCAGCAGACTCAGGCACAGTCTCATCATGGACAGCATTCTCTCTAAGGTGTAACAAACATGTTGAAGGGGTTAGCAGTGAGTACACAGAACTACACACTTAGGGACAAAACCAGAAGAATACAAAAGCAAATGCATGTATTTTAGTATTTTTATTTCACTGTTTGGAAGTGGTGACATTTTGTCACTAAAAACCAAACAGCTAACTTTCAAAGTACGGCAGAATTTTGGGGCCTTTTTCAGACTATTGGCTTTCCTTCAAGATATGCAGATAATGAGAAAACTAGCGAAGCTATCAAAGGCATCAAGGAAGTATAAAGTAAGTAAATGAAACAGAAAGCTGATGTTGACTTAATGCAGCCTTTGCTGACTTAAGAGCTTTGCACCATGAACCAATAACACAAGTACACATTCACTCTGTGGGTGCCCTAAGCTAAACAAGGCAGTAACATCTGATGGGCATTTGAAGGGCAACACTTCAAACTGAGAGGAAGAAATTGTTTTAGTTTGTTTATAAAACATGATGAAGAAAAAAAACACCTCAAAAACTTCATTTTCAGGTCATTATTAATATGGAGGAAAAATTTTATAAAGAAAGATGCACGTTCTGGGAGATCTGAAGCCATACATTTATCTACAATGAAACCATGCCATTTTTCATCAATCCCAATGCTAACAATGCATTGCCAAAGGTCACGTTTGAGTAGATGAGCTGGATCCCACTTGTGCAGCAGGTCCAGTACTGGAAGCTGGCTGCAATGGCCTCCTTTTAAGCTACAGTGGCCAGTTGTGGCCAATGAAGCCAGTTGACTGGTACCACAAGAAGGCATAAAAAGAAACTAAATACGAGAGTGTACAATTACTTCTATTTTCGTGATACTACTGCAACAAGAGAGTGTACTAACACAACTGACCACATTAATAACAAAAAAACCCAGTGTATTACACTATCAGATGCAGTCTATCCTCCAATATCCGGTGTTGGCTAACACAGATGGAGAATTAACTGTTCTATGGATGCAGATCCAGGTCAACTCCACCTAGGTTTATCAATGCCAGATAAGCATCTTCTTCCCAAGACTGTTTTGCAAAGCAAATCATGAGACTGAACAGCATCAGCTGCAGGACCAAGGTCCCAATGTTATTTTGTTGGTAAGAGCAGAGAGAAGGTTTTATTTAAACATGTCTCTGTTTACTTTTCTGATCTATTGAGGCACTTCAAGAAGTAATGTAGAATATGAGGCTTCAAAAGACTACTATAAAAATTCTATATAAATAAAAAATTACACAAAAAGATGTAAAATTTCTAAATACAATTAATGAAATGCTTACCTTCCCTACAGAGCAAAGTCCTATGAAAGTTAAATTCCATTAATTACTTGTTGTAGAAAAGTTCAAATGTGCCACAGTGTTTGATAGGTGGAAGCAAAGAAAATAATTCAGGATGAACCAATCCTTATACCAGCTGTCCAGACTTCTGCATGTGGAGAGTGGGATAAACTATAGTTCCCAGCTGAGTCAGCATTCTATAAGGAATCATTCACAAAAGTTTTCAAATGTCTTCTTTGATTTAAAATTGCGAGCCACTGAGATTAAGTATCCCAAGTACCCCCAGAGACTTCCTCACTGAAAAGAACAAACAGCAAGGGACAGCAATATATATTGCTTTTCTGATGCCAGCCTGCTCTTCCCAGATTCTTCTACAGACCACAAAACCAAAAAGAATCCAAACATGTTTGTTAAGGAGCTGTTTCTCCTGTGTAATTAAATCCTTTCACTCTTGATTTCAAAGTGGAATGCAACTCTGTGGGGCTGGGCTAACAGGTTCTTACTTGCACTGTTTCACTGGAACTACGACTCAGGTGCCAGCCAACACCATAGTAACATGGGTTACTAGTTTCTGCATTGTACTTTAACATAACACTCAACACACCTTCAAAACCTTTTCCTGAATTGTTTACAAGTACCGTTTAGCAACTTACTCCATCCCATAATGAAGATAAATACATTGCATTTGATTATAGCAACTATATTTGAGTCCAAGTTGTTTTAAAACATTTAAATAACTCAAAAATCAGAACTGCCACAGGACAGTTCCATCAAGGACTTGTCTGATCACGTACTGCTTTTAGTGTCTCTGTCTAGAACACACTTCTTTGAAGGTTTAATTCATGCCTCTCTTTCCCAAGAGCATCCTGAAGGACAGCACTCTAAACAGTAATCTACTGGCCATGTGTTACTTGCTTAGTCTCTTCTGCCAGACAAAATGTACTTGTAGCAAAAGGGGCCCAACAAAGTAAGGAAATGCCTGGCATATGGAGCAGCATGTTACCAAAGCTCAGCAAAACCTGCAAGAGTGGGAAGACCACAGATCCATAGCTCCCTCACGTTGGGCTACTAAAGCCAAATAAAACTCCTCTGGGGCGAAACCTGCTAGAGTGACTGTCACACATGCAACTAAACATCCATCTTAAACACTCAACAAATTTAACTGAGCACTAAATACTAATATTAAAAAGCCATTTAGTTGCTGAATTGTTTTGGTTACCACTGCGTCGCAGCACACAGCTATGCCTTTGGAAGCACTGGGCAACAACAGACCATTTACACAAAAGGAGTTGTTTTTTAAAATCCAGATACTACTAATAGTCATAATTCTTTTTTCTTTTTTTTTTTTTTTTGGTAGATTTTAATACTGTTATTTCCAGTAAGGCAGGTACAAACATTTGCAGAAACTAGAGCAGCACCTAGAAACTGAACCCCTTGAAACCACTGCGCAATTAAACGGGATATTTATTTGGAACTTTTATTTGCATAATTACATTTCTGTTGAAGAAACTGCTAAAAGAATTAAGACACCCTCTTATCTTCTTAAGAAAAATAGGAACCTCTGTACCTAGTTGAGGAAGACACAGGAATCACTTCTGTAGCAATCCCTATACACAATTCTATTTAACATCTTTTCAACTATAGGAGTGTAATGGGAGGTTCGACAAATTTTGAACTAGGTGGGTTTTTTCCTCCTCCCCTTGTTATTCTACACCACATTGAGCACTTCTGCACTCATATATTCACTGCTTCACGCACTAGAAGAAACAGGTCTTAGCCAATGAGTTTGCTTCCATTAGCAACCAGCAAGGAAGCATAAGGAGAATGCCATTTCTATTTCCACCTTTATACACTGTTACATATGGCTCAGACACTCATTTTTACCTTGTGTTCTTGCCACAATATGGTCCTTTCACTAGCACTTGAAGTACTACTGATAAGATAAAACACTTGAAGTACAAAGGAAGCCAAGTCCCACATCTAATCCTCAGACACAATACTACTTGGTAACTTCTGAATTCAGTTTTCTTATCTTAATAAACATTTAGAACAGGTTTGGTGACTCACACTTGAAAAGAAAACTACTTCTTTACAAAGGAGGTAATATATTCCTTCTGCTGTGTGAAAGGAACAATTAATCTATGTTACTGAAAGAATCCTACCTGTAGATTTTTAAAATTATAAATTTCAAAACAACTGATTCATCTTTTAGAAGCAACATAAGAAGCTCCAGTAAGCAACTGTCATGTGCCTGCCTAACACTTCTGAAGCTAAAAGGCTAGTTAGTTTCAGATGAAACATACTGGAAAGGACATATGGGAAGCTGTACATGTCATCATAGGCTACAGCTCTTAACTTTCATTAGAGCACAATGAAGCAAAATATGTGGAGCAAACTGGATCAGAAGGTGACAGGATCAGCAAAGACTGGGCTGCAATGAGTTCAAAGCACAAAACACTGGACATCTAAAAAGCTTCACTCATTGAAACCAAACAAGACATGCTCAAATGTTTTAACTTTACCTTTTAATTATTTATATTTATTCTAGCAGAACTTCTAATTACCATTGTCAGTGCATGGCTGAGAATGATATGAATACTTTAGTTCATCTCAACTGATGACTGAAAAATACATTATAAAAGGAAGAACACTTGATGGATCCCTGATAAAAACAATACAAAATACATAGAAGCAATTCCCCCATCAGTGCCTGCAGGGAGCCTACAGACTACTTAGCACTCTTCCCCCTCAGCATCCCCAAATTCTCCACTGAATGGAACACATGCACTGACAATGAATCTGCCTTTTTTTTTAAAGGCAGGTTCATTTGCACTGAGTGACTAAGGCACAGAAAAGCTTGCAAGGCCAAGGTCCCTGTCAAACAGCATAAAACAGTACATTAAAAAGATGCTAAACAGTACCTAAGAGGAAATAAAATGAAGATATTAGTTAAAAAGTACAACGCACAGCAAATCCCCGTTTTCCCCTTTCCACCCAGGATGACACACTGCAGATCGCCGCGGTACCTGCAAGGCACAGACCCAAGGGACAGCACCCTCATTTACCAAGAGATTTTTTACAGGCAACCTGTGCCGGCTCTTACTTTTGGCTGGGAAGGTTACTGGCTGCGTTGGGCTCGGCTATCATTTCCGCTACATTATTTCAGCAGCACAAACAAGCCGACACGACCTTCTGAGGAATCTTCACCGAAACCGAGAGTGTTAAAAACTTAACAACCCTTCGGCTTTTGCGGGCGGAACAGCGGCCGAGAACTGTCAAGGGAGGCACACAAAGAGACTTAATTCCAAGCAAACCGAGGTAGAAACAGCCCCCTTCCCTTCCCTCCGGCCGCAAGGGAGGATGCAACAGGAAGAAATGAAACCTACCAACACCGCTGCCGTCCCTCCCAGGCGCTGCCCGGCCCGGGCCCGGCACCGTCCCAGCGTCAATCACGGCCGCGCTGGGCCCGTCAGGGCCGGGGAGCGCTGTCACATGGGCGGGCGGCGCCGCTTCCGCAGCAGCCGGAAAGACGCGGCCACTGACGGCTTCTCCCCGCCGCCCCGGGTCCGGCCGTGCTGATGGGGCCCG
>VXAC01008525.1:326217-377358 GCA_013399225.1 Rhipidura dahli
GAGGAAGAAGAGGAAGAAGAAGAAGAGGAGGAGGATGAGGCTGCGCTGGAGGAGCTGCTGGGCCCGTCTCCGCTGGCCCCGGGGCCCGGCGCGCAGCGCGTTGCCATCGTGCACCCCGCGGTCAAGTGGGGCCCGCAGAAGTCGCCGCTCACCACGGGTGCGGGGCTGCGGGGGGCGGGCGGGCTCCCAGAGCGCTCGGAGAACGTCCAGGAGATTTGGAATGGGCTGCCCCGGGAGGTGGTGGAGTCGCTGTCCCTGGATGTGTTTAAAAAAAGATAGATGGTAGCACTCAGTGCCAAGGGCTGTTGACAGGATGGTGTTCGGTCACCGGTTGGGCTCGATGATCTCAGAGGTCTTTTCCAACCGAGTTGATTCTGTGGCTGGGGCCGCTGATGTGAAGTGGACCCGCTGCTACAGCGGTGAAACCGCGAAATGCGCCTTGCAAAGTACAAGCTTGGATGGAAGGTCTCGATCGCTCTTTCCTTCTTTGACAACTTTTTAAAAGACAAGGAGCTGTTAGTGAGTGTTGGCAGACCTGTGCCTTGACTTGCAAATCACACTAACTGTATTTTGGACGGCAAAACGCCTCAGTGCAGGTTGGTCAGGGAAACAGCCAGGTGTAGCCCTTATTAGCACAATGTTAATTGCTTTCAGCCATCAACCATGCTGCCTGCCCAGGTGGGCTGGAGTCCCTTGGCCTTAGGCTTGCCCAGAAGTTGGCTGAAGAGCAGCAGTACCCTCTTGTCCAGAGAAGAGAGTTCAGTGAAGTTGAAGTCTTGTATAAATCCTCTCAGGGACTTGAGTACTTTTATGCAGTTGCTTAGTGACGCAGTCACCAATAATTAATGCCTCTATGAGGACTTTTTTTAGGACTACTATTAGATTTCTCTCAGAAATCCTTGCAACTAGCTAACAGATATATATTAATCCCACACAATTAAGATACATGATTAACTTGATGCTGTCTTCGAACACTTGTCTAATTATAAAGCTGTAATAGTAAGGAATAAAGCATTTTGAAAATTAGCTTTTTATGCATAGAACCGTAGAATGGTTTGACTTGGAAGGAACCTTTAAAGCATTAAAAATCTAGTCTGAACCCCCCCCCCCCCCAGCAATGAGCCAATACATCTTCCACTGGACCAGGTAATTCAGACCCCCATCCAACCTGGCCTTGAGTGTTTACAGGACAAGCACCTCTCAGGGCAGCCTGTTCCAGTGTGTCACCACCCTCATTGTAAAAAACTTCTTCCGTATATCAAATCTAAATCAAAACTCTTTAGTTCAAAACCACTGCCCCATTTTATTACAACAGGTCCTGCTAAAAGGTCTGTCCCCATGTTTCTTATAAGCCCTTTTTAAGTAGTGAAAGTCTACAAAAAGGTCTTTCCTGGAGCCTTCACCAAGCTGGACAACCCCAGTTCTCCCAGCTTTTTCCCATAAGAGAGGTTCCACCTGTCTGATCATCTTTGGATGCAGCACAGCAGGTGGGGTCTCACCAGAGCAGAGTAGAGGGGCAGAATCCCCTCCCTGGCCCTGCTGACCACACTGCTTTGGATGCAGCCCAGGACAAAATTGGCTTTCTGGGCTGCAAGTGCACATTGCTGGGTCAGGTCCAGCTTCTCACCCACCAACACCCCTGAGTCCCTCTCAGCAGGGCTGCTTTCCATCTGTCCATCCCCCAGCCTGTATGACTCTTCTGGTGCAGAACCTTGCACTCATTCTTGATCCTCACTAATTTTCTGTGGGCCCACTTCTTGAGCCTGTTCATGTCCTTCTGGATGGCAAGAGACAGGTTATATACGATACTTACTCTTTTATTCCAATTTATTATGTGATGAACCTAAATCTTGTTTAGTTTTATTACTGCTGCTAATTATAACAAATTGTCACACTGCAGAATGAAATTTTTAACCTTTTCAGAATTTATGTAAGTGACAACTTTACAACTGAAAAGTAGGTCAAATATGAAGGCATCTTTCTGTCTAAACATACAGAAGAACAGCAATGGTCCTTTTCCATTTATTTAGGCCCTCCAGATGAAGAGCCTGAAGTCTGAACAAATGGTTTGGGGTGATTGTTGAAACACCACAGATACAACAGGAAATCTGTCTATTTTATAAGAAACATAAACAATATGAGGAGGAAGTAGATCATGATTATCTTTAAAAATATATTACCTTTTGGCCCAATGTAACCTATTTCATATGTAAGTTATGTTTTGCTGTCTAGAGAAACTTGACAGATTTGTTCTGAAGAGGAAAAGTTTGGCATATCAAGCCTAGATCTGCTGATCCAATATCCTCATGTAGTGTTCAGGATTTCACAAAGTCCTCAAAAATCATTGCTTTGCAATGTCAATGTTAAAAACTCAAAAGTAATTGATGAACCAGAATACAGGATTCAAATCTGCTGGTTTTAGCAAGTCACAAACCAGTTTAGGTCCCTTATGAATAAGTGGCTGGGAAGGTAGTAGCAGGATATCCCGTTTTAGTAGTGCCTAAATTATTGGTGCAAAACACCGAGAAAACACCGAGGTGTTAATTCCGTGGCTTTGTGCTCATCTGAAATAACAGATTTTCCAGCTAGTTACTTATTTCACTTATTGAGGAAAAAAGCTTGGAGATTTCTTTCTTGACAGTGCAATTAAAAATTCTTCTAAACTAACAACCACAGAAATAAATTATACTGGCAGAAAGATGCTTTGTATGATAAAATTGCATCAAACTGTTTCAGTTACTCTGATTAGAGGTAAGACACTTTGCTCCTTGTGCTAGAAGTTAAAAGAAATACCCTAGCAGGATTTCAGTGTAGCTTAGTCTTTCCACTGTCATGGACGTACTGTAGTTACTGGAGATCTGAGTGGGGTTATGATGTTACATTGTAAACTTTATTTCTTTTTTCTATTATTGTTATGTTCCTGAAGCTGAATTACAGATTGCCGAAGCCGCTGCTCTTGTAGATACTCTTCAGAACTGGACAGTTTTAGATAAAATAATTATTCCTACAAAAAATCCCAACAAGAAGTTTGTTTTTGGCAAAGGGAACTTTCAGCTTTTGACAGGTAAGGACAGAGATCTTTCAGCACTGCATCACTCTAAATGGAAGACTTTTGCAGCCAAACTATTCAAGGATAGGTGTGAAAGCTGAAGAGAGGGAGAATTTTGTTTATCCATCATGCAGGTTTGCAGACAAACTTGAAAGAATTTTTAAGGTTGCAAAAGCAACATGGAATAGACATAACCTGTGCTCACTGAAAATGTCTGAGGCAACTTAGTCCATAAATTCATGTGATTGACATAAGTGAAACTGATGCTGTTCTTGGCACAGTACTAAATTAGCAATTATAACTGCTTTATGAGCAAAGAATATGGTGCCATTTCTTGTTTTATGAGCATTCCGCTCAGTGCCAAGTGGTTTATAGTCTGAGCATTTTAAAAAGAGAACTGACATTTAACACTGTATTTTGCAATCATTATCCATCTTTTAGAAAAGATTAAAAAATTGCCCCGTGTGACAGCTGTCTTCTTGAATGTGGAAAGAATATCTTCACTAACAAAGGTAATTAAATACAATATCAAATCATATTCTTTGCATCAGTATTGTTTGGAAGCTGTTGATATTAGGAGAAGTGGTCAGTTAAGATTCCGAATTTGCAAATGTTAATATATAAAGCACCAGGACTGAGTTTTGTTGAAAGAATCTTAATACCTAATGCATTTGTCCAGTTGATACATAGATATATGTTTCCAGCTCTTGTGCATGAAATTTTTCAGCAGCTTAGTATAATTTATTACAGACTCTGCTCCCACATTTGCCACTGGCCCTATTTAAAATGTTGAAAAACTTACTCAGTGTGGTTTTTTACAAAATGATGGTATTAAAACACCTTTTGTTAAGAAGAATGTCAACATTTTGGATTAGCTGTGTGCTCATGTTTCTATACTTGTAATGGATAGCATATTTTTTTCCTATGCTGTGGATGCTGAATTGTATTTTGAATATGAGGTATAAATTCAGAGCAAGCTTATAGTTCAGTGTTTCAAATATTTAAACTTTCATTCCTAACCCTTAGAAAGAAACATTGAGGGGTGCAGCACACTTCAGTATTTTAACACTGGCAGTAAAACAACTGGTACATGAACCACAGATACTCTTAGACAAACTGAAATAAAAACTTTTTTGGGTTTTTAGTATGTGCAGCATCATGCAGAGTGTAAAATGTATGCAAACTCTGCAAGCAAACATTAACACTTTGCTGGTAGTTTTGAATGCTTTCCCTGATTATAAAGGTATTACAAATATCTCTAATAGATGGTTATCTCAAGTGCTTCCATTTGTTAATGAAAGGGAAGTTGAAAATGCTTCATTTCAATTTCCTAGTTTTTAATTAATTTTTTTATTCTATAGTATGAGTTCTTTTAGTGCTAGATTTGCTATTTTTTTTTTCTTTTCACAAATATAGATCCTAAGAGCAGTTAAACCGGGTTGATTAAAGAAAGTGTTTGAGAACATGAATTCTACAAGCATTCTGGCTTTTAGAGAGGGCATAGGGGAACTACTGCATGTATACTTCAAATATCTTGCTGAATTAAAGCAAGACTGAGGGGTTTGGGTTGGTTGGGTGTTTATTAAGTATTTCATTAAAAGTTTGCTATTAAGTAACTTTCCTGCTTTCCTGTATTTGTTTGCAAGTTTTAGTAATCTTTCTTCTTTTCCTATGTTATCCCTATCCTTTCCCATTCCAGTATTTCATAATTATTTTTTACAAGGATTTAACTACTGACATTCTCGATTCTGAGATATGCTGTAAGACCTGTTGCAAGAATCCATAGAGGGCAATGGGAAATGCTGAATTTGATGGGCCTGGACTTAACTTCTACTTTCTAAGCTCTCTTTAACTCCTCTCTCTGTGGTCAACCAAATTTTGACTTTGCATGCTCATAATGACTGCCCATCCATTGCAATAGAATCCTGAGATCCTCTGAGTTCAAGTGTCCATCAGCTAACTAACTGTGCTTGCTGTGTAGGAGTTATCTAGTGATACTGAGAGGGACAGAAGACATCTTGGTTGTTTTGTCTTACATGGCTAAAGAAAGAACTGGAAGGTGCCTGGGGCATGCAAGTCTTTGACAGATACACCGTGGTACTTCACATTTTCCGTTGCAATGCCCGGACAAAGGAAGCAAAACTGCAGGTAGCACTGGCTGAAATTCCACTTCTCAGGTACCTCGAGCTGTGCAAATCACATACTCATATCTACATGTTTTAGTGATTACTTCGTTACAGTAACAAAAACCAGCAATATTTACTGTAAAGAAAAAATACGTAGGGTGTTCAGTGATTGATTAGAGCATAGAATTATTTACTATAATGTCTTTATTTTAAGCTTCTGCAGTGCTGACAGGCAAAACCAGAATATGTTCAATAATCTTACAAAATGTATCTCTCATGAAAAGGTCCTGGTTCTTTCTAAGACAGAAGACAGATTGCAAGAATATGTAGGAATTAGATATATGTATCCCATACATAAAATCGTTGAGTTTAATAAGGAAAGCTATAAACAAGGAAGATTTATTTATATGTGGCACAGAAATGTGTACATGGCAGTTGGTGTGAGTTTTGTGGATGTATTAGAGGTATCTTTGGCTCTCTGAAATTTCAGATTAGCAATTATAATTTACTGAGAGAGTTGTATGCTTTTTCAAGCTACAGTTGAACTAGGAAAATCTGGATCTTTTTCTTCAGGCTTCTTGCCACAAGCAGGTTTTATTTACAACTCAGTCATTTAGTGGTTTTATTTGTACTATCAGAATACCACTACTCCTTCATCATTTTTAAGCATTTTAGTATAACTGGATCAAAGAAAATTGCTTCTAATTAACTGCTACTCTGCTGCCAGGTCAAATCTGAAAAATGAGGTGTCTCAGCGAGATCAGCAGAGAGGTGGTTCAAGATACATCATGGGCTCAGGTAAGGTCTAAATATTCTCATGAATTGGAGGATTTTTTTCTCCATAGCCTTTTAACAAATTTAGTTGCATCTTACTTTATTTGGAGGAGGTCGGGAGGAAAACAGTGTTCTGCTTCTAATTAAATAAATGTACAAAAATTTATTGGAAAGTAAGTCAATTAATAAGGTTTTTTTCTGTACTAGCTCAGTAAGTGGTCAAGGACAGACTGTTTGCTGCCACAGGGATTGTTCATAAGTGTACATGGATATTTTAGAGTGGTTAGCATATGTTTTATAATTACTTATTCACTTTCTCAGGCAAGAATACATAGCTTTAGTGGCTTATTTTTAACTTCACAAGCCCTAGTGCTAATTCACTTGATTTCCAAACACATCACTTGCTTTAGAGTTTCCCTTGTAAACTATTCTGCCAATTATCCATTTGTGTTTTTCAGGTGAAACATTTCTAGAAACACAGAATCGTGTCTTGAAAGAAAGAGAACTTAAAATTAGGAATGCCCTGGAGAAGCTAAGGAGAAAAAGGGCTTTACTTAGAACTCGGCGCAGAAAGTGCGAGTTCCCGATGGTCTCAGTAATGGGCTATACCAACTGTGGTAAGCAAAACCTCCTGAAATCATAACACAAAAGAGCTTCTACTGTCTAATTTTTAATTAGAAACTCTAGCCAGAATCTAATTTTTGTGTGAATGGGCTCGTATTTTAATTAGTTTCTTTAATTGTGTAATGAATATTACAGTTAGGATATAGTTAGGAAACAGTCAGTTAGGATATAGTTAGGAAAGCAAATTAAGCTGCTTGGTTTTTTCAGTCTGGAGAAATGCCTAGCACCTATTGTGCCAAAAAGATTTTATATACAGTCCTGAAGACTGCTCTGTTAATGCCCCTTTATGTGAATCTCTACTACTTGATCAGAATGGGTACAGAAAAGTATATGGGTGTTTAGATCACCATGGGGACTTGAGGCACAGGAAGACAACAATTGAAAATTGGGTATTAATCTGAGAAACCTGCTTAAGGATTCTCAGATCTGCAGCTTTTCATGGATTATGTGTAGCATTCTGAGATGTGTTCCTAGGAGAATCTAAATAAAGCTAAAGGGGTTTTTTTCTGCTTTTTTTGGTTTGGTTTGATTTGGTTTTCTAGCTTACTCAAGTGAATTCTTACACAAGGCATAAATAGACTTTGTATTAGACACTTTTTTCAGGTTGCATTATCTTAAGACAATTTCATTTTCTTATTCAACTTTTTTAAAAAACCCAGCTTGTACTAATTTTGTTATGACTTGTATACTCAAAGATTTGGATTATACTGTATGTTTTTCTTAAATGTCATACTTCCATACTTTTAAAACTGAAAGTTCAAATATATATATATATAATGGTTTTGTATACACAAAAGTATATAGCCTTAAATTAAGCTATATACTGAGCACTTCAGTGATTAAATATGTAAAATATTCATTGAGTCAAATAAATGTCTCTACTTTTATGTTCATGAGGCATTGCCCAATAAAGGCCTCAGCCTAATAAGGTATAAATTATTAGCGCTTCTGTTTACAAATTTATTTAGCAAGTAAATTGTTTTATTTGACAGCAGAAGCACTGAGGAGTGTGTAAGTGCATGCTTCCTAAATGCTGTCATGGCAGTGCTCTTGAGAGAGTCTTACAGGTGAGAGATGTGGGTAGGTCACTTTGCAGGTCAAATCACTCTTTGATCATCTTGTGATTTCGCAGCAGAGCTGTAGATACCAGTGTGTGATCACATACTTGACCTTAAACTCAATTCCAAGTTATAAGATGTAAGACTGTCTTTGGATTTTCTAACATCGTATAAATAACTGATCACAAGCTATGATCATAGCTATGATTAGCTATTAAATGAGTAAAATAGATGGGAAAATGTGTGTTACATCATACATTTCACCTGAGCCTTGCAAATTAAATTTTACTTGGAACAAGCCATTAAAATCTTGTCCTTTTTTTATTTAATTAGGGAAAACTACTTTGATCAAAGCCTTGACTGGGGAAGCAGGACTTCAACCCAGGGATCAGCTGTTTGCCACTCTAGATATTACAGCCCATGCTGGCTATCTGCCCTCACATATGGCAGTTATTTATGTTGACACCATTGGGTTTCTGACTGGTCTTCCACATAATCTGGTTGAGTCCTTTTCAGCTACACTAGAAGAAGTGGCTTACTCAGTAAGTAGTCGACTATAAAAATTGAGAAATCAAATTAATTTCCTTTTAGATAATCCTCACCCCTTCAAATAGGAGCAGTTAATTGACATGCTGTTCTTAGCAAAGTATCTGGCTGACTATAGTAATCCCCTAAGATAATGATGTAAATACCTTAAAATAAACCAATTTTCTGATACTTTAATTACGCAGAACATACAGATATGAAGAGATTTCAGAAGGGCTTATTTGGAGTCTATGTGTCCTTCTCCATGATACTTAAACCAGATAAACTGGGTTTTTCTGATTAAATATCTGAACATTGCATCCAAGCCAGTCAAAGCTAGCTTTCCTCGGAGTTAAAAATGAAATAAAACATCTGAAATGATCTGATTTTTACGTAAGGTTTCCTGTAGAACTACAAGTGGGTGAATGTGATGTGATGCAGGCAGCATGTAATAAATATAAAGGTACTTTTCCAATTATTTTCTCATTAAAGTTATTTTCCTGTGTTATAACAAAGTGTAAAGCTGTATACATACACACAGACATTTAAACAAAAAAGCCTGTATCATGAAAGGTAATGAAATTCAGTGGTAGCTAGATGCCAGAATGCTGCTGAAGATTAGATTTCACCATCTAAGAGCAGCGTTTTCAAAAGCTGGCTGAAACAATCCTGTTTGTCACTTATTTTGAAGTGTTAAATGAAAGGCAAGAAATTTACTTCTACTTATTTTTCAAAAGTTTAAAGCAATGCTTGAGCAAAGACAATGAAACAATTTGAATGCATAGGTTGTTTGGTTGCTTGGTTTTTATCATGGCAAACATTGTATATACACTTGAAACTGGTAACTTTTGTATAAAGGTTTTTTAAGTGAAGCACCAGTAATAGTATCCTGGGAGCTAAGCATAAGGATAATTTTCTATATTTTGTATATAAATTACAAGTTACATGGGGTATTTTTTCCCTGTTTTCCAAAGGTTTGCAGCCATTACTCTTCTAAAAGCTTTTTTTTAGAGATCACTCTTTTTAATCTCCAGTGGTTTTGAAGTCTTATTGTTTCAAAGCCTTGGCTTTGAAAAAAATGGATCGGTTGTTATTTGAAATCTGATTCTGTAACCAGCTTGATTGACAACATTTGCTTCAGGTTTGTTGGAGGCAATTTGTACTCACTAGAGGTGGAAGACTAAGCTGCTACAGATTTTCTTCCATCATGGTCTAAGAAACAGTAGTTTAATACTGTTTTAGTAGTTCATTTTACAGTGCTAATCTGCCAGTGTATTATCAAATAGATGGAAAAGTATTTTACATGAATTAGCAATGCAAAAATTATATACAGTCTCTACAGCCTGGTAATTAGTGTTGTATATTGATCTTTGCTAGGATCTGATAGTTCATGTGAGGGATATTACTCATCCAGAAACCACCCTCCAGAAAGCAACTGTTCTATCAGTTCTGAGGAACCTTAATCTTCCTAGCCACTTACTCGACTCAATGGTAGAAGTTCATAACAAAGTGGATTTGATGGAAAGGTAAGCAAGAGATGCAAAATGTACTTAAACATTTCTTCTGTTGTGGAAGCTTTTTTAATTCTTACTCTAGAAAAGAGATCCCACACTTCAGAATATATTTAATAGCATTTCTCAATCTTTTACATATGTAACTATGGTCTGAAAAAGAATTAATTTTCTTTTAATTACCAAAGAAATCACTTGAGTCATACAAGAAGTGGCCTCTGTAGAAGGTGTCATTATAAAGTAACTCACTTAAATTGTCTGTTCTTGGACTATTAGCACAATCTAATCTTCATGAACAAATGTGCTAGCAATTAATTTTCTTTCAGGTATAAACCCACTGAAGAAAATGCTTTCGCTATTTCTGCTCTGCATGGGCATGGGTTAGAAGAACTGAAACAAGAAATAGAAAGAAAAATACTGACAGCAACAGGGAAGAAGATTCTAACAGTTAACATCAACTTAGAGGGACCTCAGCTAAGGTAAATAATTCTGATTTGTATGAAGGACTTAGAGAAATACGAAACACTTAATCATGCACATCTTAAAGTTTTCAATTAATATCATACTGATTTTAATCTGCATTAAGAATAACAGAGATAATTATCAATGTTTTGTGACCTGTTGACAAAAAGTAGCCCCATTAGATACACTGGAGAAGTGAAGCAAAGCATCTTTTAAAGCGTTGTCTGGATAGGAACCTTTTGGCATAGACCAAGGATCACATTTTGTGCAGTGTGTCATACCTTTAAGATACCTTAATATGCTTTTACATTTACAGTTGGCTCTATAAAGAAGCAACAGTTCAGGAGGTGGAAGTCATGCCTGAAGATGGCACAGCCAGGGTGAAGGTGATAATCGGCAGTTCTGCTTTTGGCAGATACAAAAACCTCTTTCCCAACAGTAAGGTTTTCATGTCCTGAAACTGCATCCTGTTCTAGGAGAAGAAATTATCTCCTCAAGAGGATGTGAAATGAAGTGAACGACCTGTTAGTCTCAGAATAATTCATAATGCTGAATAGTTTGTTTTTCTTTCCCACGTGATGCTCTTGGCACATTTTAGAAGCGCTATTTCAGAAAACTTGTGTGGAAACAATAAGAGCTTTGAGCTTAATTTTGTCAGCAAGTACCAGGACAGCACTCAATTTTTTTATGTTAAACCTGTTGTTGGCTATAAGCTGCGGACCTCAAACACATGGAATGGCATCTGACTTAACCTTCAAAAAAGTACCAAGTTTATTATATCATATAAATAAAGCTTTTTACTGCCTTTTTCAGAAGAAAATAGTATTTATTATAGTTAAGGTGTTTCAGATGGTCTTTGGAAAACGAAAGTTAGTGAACAAAATGTTGGTTGTATATAAGTAATGAAGGTAAATATGTATTCAAGCAGAATGCATGAATGTAAGTAAAATAACTGCCATGTCTTATTGCAGTGAAGAAAAAAAATCTTAATTAAGCTGTGAACATCTTTTACCCATACAGTTTTCTTGCCTACACTGATTTATCCACAATGCCTATTACTATGTCAGTTCTTGGAGAAAACATTTAAGGTACAGCAAACCTTTTCACAGAGGAAAATAAAAGGAAAAAAAACCACAACCACAACATATCCGTTACTTGAGTTATTAATTACCACTGAGAACCAATAAAATAATATCACAGAAAGGAAAAACCAAACTATTTCACTCCGTATTACAGAGAGAGATCAAGTTTTATTAGAATAACAAGGGTACAAAAGAGGGCACAAAATATAGGCCGAAAAACTTCTGCATACATTAGCAGACATCTGAATTTAGCTTTTGCATATAAAGTGCATCTAAAGAGTGAGGTATGTCGATGACATTGCATAGTGAACTTTACACAATAAATGGTTTTATTTTAGTCCTGGAGCTTGACATTTCTCTTGTTTTCATGATCATCTGTTATTACACAGTTCATTTAGAAAAACAGGATTAGTATGCAGTGGGAAAGAGCATAAACCTCTTAGTTTTGACATGTGCTAAAACTACTTAGTGAGAGGAAAAATAATTACAGAGCTACTAAAATAGCTAAATAAAAGACCAGGTGTGAAACCCCAAATGAGCATGACAGAAGCCAAGAATCTGTATTTCTATGGCAGTTCAAGTTAAGATCAGGAATTTGTTTCCTCTGTGTTTATTTTTATTGTAAGGCATACTTTGGCAACACCTAGTAAAATGTTTCATTGCCACAGACAAACTGCGTAAGGGCCTAGTTTTGGTATCTTTATCCCTGCAGAACTGGCATGATTAAGTGTGCAAATACAATTACCTCTTACAAATGCTAAATAATTTTGTGGCTATCCTGTAAGGGAGCTCACAAATGATACTTAGCACATTGGTGTATATATAAAGTCATTTCAGATTGCATAGTCAATACAGCACCACTGATATATCAAAATATTTTTTAACTGTTCCTTTTGTTTACTTAACGCAAACTATGAAAATGACAAGTCAATGTCAGACTGATTATAAAAGAGTAAGAATTTGGGTTGCAAGTAGTGTAGAATATCATTACAATTATAAGAAAGATAAAATATTACCACTAAATCAGACAGCTACTGACATATTCCTCCTTCTTAGTAGTATGCAAAATAAGATTGAGTTCTTGGGACTTTCAGTATTGCCAGCTGCTACAGAATCAAAGCACCTCCAAAAAAATTACACCTATACCATAGTTCTCTAGAGACTTCAGCAAGGTACACCTGATCTCTTTTCTGCCCAAAGGCCTCAAAACCCTGATGATGTTGAGAGACCTTAACGTTCTGAGCCTTGAAAGCATTCCTGGTTTAAGTTAATTGGACATTTATGGGATTCAGGATGTTTACAGCAGGGCACAATAAATGCAGACAGAGCCTTTTCAACTTTTCATGGATTAAGAAGCTGAGAATTAAATGCTGTTTGTTCCAGTTCACTTTGACAGTGCAATGGAGGATTAATTTTTGTGTTAAGTTCTATCACATCTTTGACAAAATCATTGTTTCCTATAAAGTCTCCAGCAATGATGTTAATACATTTTTTTTTTGGTCCTGGATACTGCTGCTTTATCCAGATTTTCAAGCATGGAAGACTCTGGAGTGTCATTTTCTTCAATGATCCAAATGGGTGTACAAGAATATACCTTAAATTTTCAGTAAGGTTAATCCCTGCTACAAAGAATTTTCCTGAAACAAAAATCAGAAAGTGACACATTAAATATTCTTTTGAGGAGAAGAGAAACATCTCAGCATTGCATTAGCTTCACATCTCATTCCAGTGGGGACCATTAAAACACTAACTTCACACTCTTTCTGTATTGTTTCATGTCCCTACAACTGTTTCCCTTTGTTGCAACTGCATGCTGTAGTAAACAATTCCTGAGCCACGCCTGGTTACTGAAACATTCCAGTTTAGCTAAATTTGTCTAGTTACTCGTTGCAGTCTAAAGGTTCTCCAGTGACTACTCCTCCTTTGTAAACTGTTTCTGTGAGGGCTGTTTCCAAACGCTCAGCCTTGCCCTGGGATGGATGGGAACACAGGGTGCACCCACACGAGTGTTTGCCTTCGGCTGGGCAGTGTGCTCCTGAAGCAGCTCCCCCCGTCACCACCCCATGCACTCACTTCAAAAGCTGTGCCACAAGTTCTGAAATGAACCTCTGCCAGACTGTACCACCAGCATGCTTGATGTAGCTGTGGTGTAGCTGCTGTTCAGTGTGCAGCTACACCCTTCTCCCACTGCTCTTTTATCACAGAATCATTAGGGTTGGAAAAGGCCTTCAAGATCATTGAGTCCAACATTTGACCGAACACCACCATGACAACTAAACCACAGCACTAAGTGCCACGTCCAGTAATTTCTTGAACACTTCTAGGGATAATGACTCCATCACTTCCCTAGACAGCCCATTCCAATGCTTAAGCACACTTTCAGTGAAGAAATTCTTCCTGATGTCCAACCTCCACCTTCCCTGGCAGAGCCTGAGGCCATTTCCTCTTGCCCTGTTGCTGGTTGCCAGGGAAAAGAGGCCAATTTCCATCTTGCTACAACCTCCTTTCAAATAGAGAGTGATAAGGTCTCCCCTGAGAGAAACCTTGTAGGGGCTTCCTTTCACAAGCAGGCTCACGGAATGCACTTCGCTCACCATCTGTGCTGCCTAAAGCAGCAAGCACGAGGTGGGCACAGCTGCACCAGCCCCCTGGTCTGCACTGAGGGCTCCCTTTCCATGGGTCACACAAACGAGTGAGGTGGCTGCCACAATCTCTGCAGTCCGTGTGTGTGCACACACTGACACGCATCCACACCACCAAAGGCAGCATCACACTCGCCCAGGGGCGGGCAGAGCACTCAGCAGCCACGGGCACACAGCACACACAGGGTGGTTACATCCCATAAATCTACAATCGCCCAACTTCCCACTTGTTTTGCTGCAAGTGTGCCTTCTCTCCCCTGAGCGAACTCCCTGTGCCTACCTGGACGGCCCATCCGCTTCATGTGCTCCAAATACCGGATGAGAGCACGAGTGGACGTTTTGTTTCCCCACCAGTATGGGATGGGGGGCCACAGCTCACAGTGCTTCTCCAGTTCCACGGCATCTTCATATGAGACTATCACCTGATGGCCGAGGTGCCACATGGTCCGCAGCGTTGGCACCACCTAAAAGGAAGCATGCCCAGGCTGAAGTCAGCAACACAGCAATGTTCCCAAAGTCCAGATACTGATGTGTGACATCACCTTGGCACAGATTCAGTTCAGACAAAGCTTTTAAATGAGCAGCCCAGCAGGTGATGGGCTGGCTGACAAGCTGCAGGGCCATAGGATCCTGGGAGCTTCAGCAAATTCCTCTTTCCTCAAACAATTCAACTATGATAAAGTACATAACTCAAGGTTTTACACCTGTATAATAGGAAACCATCCCTGTGTCAGCCCTCATGCACAAATCACTGCTGAAAATTTGTTGGGGAGGAAGATACAGACCATCTGCTACAGGAATGCAGACACAGAGAAGCAGGAATCATTTTGGCAAATGCCTCACATTGATGCATATTTGGCATAGTAACCATTAAAGAAAACTGAACTGCTTAAAAATTGGTAAGACTAGATGTGAATCACCAAGAGCTACATTAATTCTTACTTGTATAAGTGGAAAGTTTCTGCGATATTGGGATGCTCCAGACATTTTTAATTGAGAGAGAGAAAGACCTGAATCAGACACTTTCTCTAACAGATAGGCTAAAATTTAAGTGTCTCAATATGAAATTACATTTTCCAGCCTCAGACATTACTACTGGAGAGAACTGAGGCCCTCTGACTAGTTTTATTTGCAAAACCAACATATTTAACAGGCATTGTTTTTTCTAAAAATGTTATGGTTAAAAACTATGTTTGTTGCTTGTGAAAAGGAAATGGTGGCTTTTTGATGTTCCAATTAGCTTACTAATTAAAATAAAAGCCAAAGGCACTAGAAAATTATTAATGAAAACATTTGAAGAAGATTGAATGAAGGGGGTTGAATTAATCCCTCTCAGTTCAGCCACAAAAGAGAAAATGCAAGACTCCATTAGGTTGGAAAATATTGCAAAATTAAGGCACTAGCTACTCAAGCTACAAACCTTTGTGGTTGACTGAAACCTCTGCTTTACTCCAGCTGCCTTTCTAAAGCTGGAACCTCTTAAACAAATAAACAAAGATGTGCAATAAAAGCCAAAAAATAATGCTACCAGAGACATGTATATGAACACAGGTGCCTATTTTGCAAACAAAGCAGATATGAAAGTCTAACAAGGGATTTTTAAACCCTAGTAATCCAGATCAAAGGAAGACACCTTGGATAGTTAAGACAATTAAAATTTTAAATGCAGTGTAATATTGTCACACTGTGGCCTGTGCCAGTACTACACACAAACCTTGCCTTAGCAGCTGCTTCAGAAACACTTTGACACTTAATTCTGTATGACAACAGAGATGTGGTCTTGATAGAGAGCAGGTAGCAGTTTATTTTAGAGTAAGTCAGCAAGTACTTGGATATTTGATGGTAAATCTAAATCCGTGAGCCTGAAAAATCCTACAGCTGCCTAAACTGCAATGGCACTGCTAGCAAAATCCATTGGCTGGTCACAGACCCCATAGAAAGAAAGTTTTACTACTCAAGGGAAGTACTTGGTTTGTCTTTTCTCCAGTTCCCTTCCTCCCTCCTCCTAGACATGACTCAGAAATGTTCTTTCATCAGTGATCTCAGACCATTCTTTCAATACCTTCATTCAACACATTGTCATCAGCAGTTCGTCCCTTCTTCAGTTATAAACTTTTTTCTTTCTAAGAGCTGGCCATGTGTCTGAAACCAAATTTGACCACCTTCTCCAGTATCTCTGCTCATCCACAACTTACACACTCAAGTTACTTGGGGAAACAATAAAACAGTGTCACCCAGGTCTTCAGTTATTCAGCTGAGGCCTGAATATTCAGAATTCCCTAGTTTTGCTGAGAATTGTTCTATTTTAACTCTGCTTTACAAAATGCTTTGAAATGGTAATACTCACACGTTTCTGATACACCAGCTTCAAAGGCTGAATTTGAATCGCAAACAGGGTCATCATTCTCCTGTACCACTCACATCTCCAGAGAAAACCCTCTATTCCTGTGCATCTTTGAAATGTTAATCGTTTAACTACTAAAAGCTCCCACACCTTGTAAAAAACAGAGGAAGCTAGAAGTCTCAACTTCTAAAATCTAGCAATCAAATATTTTCTGATTATTTAAATTAAGGTTTTTCTGGAGGTTTGGGTAACTGAAAGGCTGGTTAGGAGGTGAGCTCCAGGAAAGTCAGTGCCACCAGAAATGCACTGAGGGCAGAGATACTGTTAAGAGGAACCTCAACAAGCTCACAGAAACCTCATGAAGCTCAACAAAAGAAAACACAAAGTCCTGAACAGACCAGCCCCACACACCAAGACAGACTGGTGGCAGATGGCCAGAAACCTGCTTTGCAGAAAAGGACCTGGAGGTGCTCGTAGACATCAAGCTGAACATGAGCCAGTAGTGTACCCAGCTGGCAAAGGTCATCTGTGAAGTGGGCTGTATTAGCAGACGCACAGACAGAAAATCATGAAAAGAGATCTTCCCTTCTATTAAGCAGTTGTGAGACTGCAGCTCAAGTACTGTCTCCAGCTGGGGCTTCCCCAGTACAAAGCAGTCATTGATGAGCTGGAGTGAATCCAGCAGCACACAACCAGAGCAAGCAGAGGCTGGAGCATGACACACAAGGACTGGCTGAGGGAGCTGAGTGTGTCCAGCACGAAAAGAGAAGACTGGACAGGTCTTACCACTGTCTGCAAATACCTAACAGGTAAATGCAGAGAAGACTCCTCATACATGCACAGCAAGGATGGAAATCAGCAGACACAAGAGAGATTCTGATCAGGTTGAGAAGGAAAGCATGGTTACTGTGAGAGTGGTCAAATGTTGCATAGAAAGGTTGTGGAATCTCCATCCTTGAAGATATTAAAGAATGAACAGGATGCAGCCCAACGTAACTTTGAGCTGGTCCTGCTTTGCATGGTGGTATTGGACCAGATGACCTCCAGAGGTCACTTCCAACCTAAACTATCTTAAATAGAAAAAAAATAATTTATAAGTATTGCTGTGAGAAGGCAGAAATTGGATCCTTTATATTCTATAAATATATAACACACACAACTTTTATTTTCCTTTCCTTTCTTTTTTCTTTTCTTTTCTCTCTTCTTTTCCCTTTCCTTTCCAAGAAAACTCACACGGGACAATGGATGACAGTTGTCTCTACTATTGTCCCACAACTCAAAAGACATAACAATCAAATTCAGTTCCCTCCTCCACACTGTGAAATGTAAGTTTGCTTCATCTCCTCAGGTCTATTAAGTAATGACCTATCTCTGATGTGACAAATAGTACCTTTCCTAGGTTGAAAACACAGTGAAAGTAGAATATATCTAAAAATTTGGAATCAAAGATCTCACTGTGATGTATCATTCTTTAAAAAATGAGAAAAAAAGGATCTCATACTTACATTTCTAGGACACAGTTTACATTGGAAAATCTCTTTTATACAGGCAACAAGATGATTATGAAGTCTCCTGGTTAATCCATCAAAATTCCTGCAGGCTATGATAACAACTTCCTGAGGATGAGTTTCTAACCACCTCAATATTTCCCACAGAATATCCTACAAAAAAGAGGTATGGCAGCTTAGAACGTTATCTGTGCTGTGCAGGAGAAAGGACATACAATCAACAGAGCAGTGATGGTGGAGTAGACTTACAATCACAGTAATGAAAAAACAGCGTTCTCTCAAAAAAATAAGTGTTTCTGTAATTACATAGGGCTTTTAATGCCTTCTTCCCTTTAATAACTTCTGCCCTTACTGGGGAAACAGGAATGCCCTGTGTGTCATCCTGGGACAACACAAGATAAGCCCCAGAACACTGAGCATGAGGTAGGGGATAGGCAGTGGAGAGCAGTCTGGTTTGAGGATGAGGAACTGATTGATGCTCCAGTAGCACATGCAGATGCTGAAACTAATTTCCAGCCCTGCTGATTTTCTCTAGTTTAAAGTTCTCACAAAAGAAAAATAAATAACCTACTCAGAAGAACTTGAGCCTGTATTTTCAGATTGTGATGGCCCTTAAATGAGAGAAATGGCACTGGTTTTATAGCCATCACAAAGGTAAGGAAAATACCTGCACAGTAACAGTTGTGTAAACCATATGCACAAAGTACAAATTCATAGATGGATCATTAGCCTTGTGGGCGATCCTGAAATCCAGGTATCGAACTCCGGCCTCAAGCTGCTCCGTCACAGTCAGCACCTGAAAGGTGAAGCAGAAGACAAAGGTCCTGAGAGCTTGAAAGAGATTTCTTTCTTTAGTTTGGAAAGCTAAAAGAGGGGTACAAAATTAGCCCCATGGCATTTTTCACAGGTTTTTCATCTTTAAAATGTCACTATATGGCACCAAGTTGCAACTTTGAAGGAGTTTGCTCTCTGACAAGAAGGATTCCAATTTACCCGCAGCGTATACTGTAGGTACAGATTATTTTCAGATCGTTGCCATTGTTGTGTTCTGAAAGTTAAAGACCAATTAACCTGTGCACAAATACATGATTGCTCTTCACACAACTATGCATTTAAAAACAATTGCAGGATCAGCACCTCAGAAAGGCTGTATTAATTTTATTAGATCAAAGACTTTACCATGGCAGTCTCTGTGGTCCTCACACATCCTCAACAGAAGGAAAAACAAAAATAGAAAAAACTACTGGCTACTGTTCTTTTTCAAGATAAAGTTTCTTACAGAGTTTGAATTAACCTGTAGGAGTCCTACAAAACAGAGGCACTCCTCTTGTTCCACTTCTCTCAGAGCTCTTCCACTGGATTTGAGGGCTGAATCAAACAGGTGATAAAGCTGCTTCCGGGCCAAAACGTCCCAAATTATGTTTTCCATTTATCAAGACTCTCTTAGCATAATAAAACAGAATATGTTTAAACACTAATTTGTCTCAGTTCAACCTGCTAGGGATAAAAATTTAGGTTTCGGAAACTATACATGGTACTGATTTAAGTCAAAGGATTCAATGAAAGCTAAATCAGTACAAGGCATTGCTCTTGAGTAGCTTTAGCACTGAGACAGAGCTTAAGACACATGGCAGGATGCTCACCTTGCCTAGTTTAACCCCCTAACTTTGTGTTCTATGGACAGCAATTTAGTCTCCCGAGGCAATGGCCAAGGGGCCAGGCTGGGACAGAGCAGCCCTGTGTGCCCCGGGGTCCAGAGGGTGCAGTGGGTCTGTGCCTGCCTGCTCTCCACCAGGCTGAAGCAGTTGAAGGGACAATCCATACCCCTTTGCTTGGAGCGAGTTGAAGATGGGAGCACACATGGCTGTAGGTCATATATAACCTTCGTGGCCAGAAAGAGCACCAGATGAAATAGCTGCTCTGGACTGCCCTTTAGATTAATTCATTTCTTTTCTGTTGACTGCACGGGAAAACTAGACAAATTAGATTCTCTAATTAGTCACCTGGGTTTGGATACTGAATTAGGCAGTGTGAATATTGCCCCCTAAAGGGCACAATTTAAAAGGAAGCCCTGAGGAGCAATGTTGCTCAGTGCTAAAATCTCAGATCAAGCATCCAGGGCATGACTGGAAGTTACACAGCCATTACACAGGAAACATCTGGGCCTCTAGACTGACAGCCACAACAGCTGGGGCTCAAGCAGGCAACTCCCAGGCACTGGGCCATCCAGGAATCTGTGGATCCTACTATCAGTAGGGCTCTGTGGTGTCTGTTCTGGATACCAATGGGTGGAGTCACCTCCCCACACAGATAACTGGAGTGCCACACAGCTAAGGAGGGGCAGAATTGTAGCTGTGCCTCTTGCCTATCAGCACTGGGCCACTTCCTGCTTGTCACGCTGCGTTCAGGCCAGAAAATTACTATAATGATGTTAAGAGATTGTTTGTCACCAACAGGGTCACTTTGCTGGCCAGAAACCCACAAGTTAGGAGGTATCTAAATCTTTCATTGGCTGAAGTCCCCAAAAAAAGGCAGCTCAAGATAAACAAAGATCTGTGCTAGCAAGTGCCCTTCCACGTCAGCTCATCATGGCCAGTTCGTATTTGATACCTGGTAGTGTCTAAGATTCCAGCTTGCCAGAGGTGCTCAAACACAACAAAAGAAACTTTAGCATGCTTATTGCTATTTATCAATTATTCAGTTTTAATTCCCTAAAAATGAACTACTCCTTCAATAAGAACAAAACAGAAAGAATTTTAGTATCTCTTTGATGTCAGGAAAATCTGTTCTTTGGAAGAATCTTCAAAAGCTGTAGCTTAAATCATGATCCCCAATTTTGTCTTTAACATAGATTTGTAAGGAATAAAGAGATAACTACTAGCTTAATATTTGCACATTTAAAAAAGTTAACGAAACCTTACATGATGGACCACACCTTCATTCTCTTAATCTTTATGGGAAAAAAATCCCTTCAACAAGGGATTCTTCTGTCTCTGCTGCTGGGTGAAATACCCAGGGGAATGGGGATGGGGAAAACAACTGACATCTCACACAACAGTGACAGCAAAAATTACAAGCAGTACCTTTTGAACAAAGTGCAAAAGAAAAAACCTCTGTTGATTACATTAATATTAAATGTTATTTACCACAACATTAAACATGTGAAAAAGGGTTTCTAGTACCAAGTGGTTGGCTTTAAGCAACATCTTTGTTTAAGTATCATCCCTGCCTTGCCTTTATGCTTTTTCCCCAGAAAAGATGATCAGGTACATGTGGCTCCCATCTCATACTCCAGAGTGCTGGATTTAGACAGGGAAGAGTAATTTTCTTCATATTAGCTGGAATGGAACTGTGGTTTGGATTTGTGCTGGAAACAGTGTTGATTACACAGGGATGTTTTGCTGTTGCTGAGCAGTGCTTACACAGAGTCAGGGCCTTTTCTGCCTCTCACCCCACCCCACCAGCGAGGAGGCTGGGGGAGCACAAGGAGTTGGGAGGGGACCCAGCCATGACAGATGACCCCAACTGACCACAGGGATATCCCACACCATAAGGACTCATGGTCAGCATATAAAGCTGGGGGAAGAAGAAGAGGAGGAGTGTTCAGAGTGATGGTGTTTGTCATGCCAGGACACTGTTACACATGATGAAGCCTGGCTTTCCTGGAGATGAATGAACACCTACCTGCCCATGGGAAGTGGTGAATTAATTCCTTATTTTGCTTTGCTTGCAGCTGTGGATTTTGCTTTACCTATTAAACGGTCTTCATCTCAACCCACAAGTTCTCCAGCTTTCTCCCTTCCAGTTCCCTCCCCTGTCTCACCCAGGGGCAGCGAGAAGCAGCAGTAAAGGGCTGAGCTGGTGGCTGGGGTTAAACCACAACTCCCAGGCATGGCATCTCATGAGAGCACAGATTTCTAGGCAGCAGGCTACTCTGTCACTGTACACTCTGAGCCCTGCAGCACAAGCTTCAGCTTTGCCAAGGCAAGAAGAAAACACCAGACAATAGTTACCTGTGTTGTAGACCACTTCATGATAATGGGGTGCACAATGCATGGCAGGCATTTGTTTAAAAACTTCACCAGCTTGGACTCATTGCCACTAACAGCAGAGCTTTTATCCAAACAGTAGGTCATAGTGTCATGACTTCCTGTAGAATACAAAAATAAATGTACAGAAAATCTCATTTCTTAACTAGTCAAGACCACATTCCATGGCTATACTACACGTGCACAGCTGACAGGCCACACCATTTGTGAGCCACACACCTATGTTGTCTGAGAACCTCTGTGGTTATAGCAAAAAGGTGGAATTTTCTACAGAGGTTGCTCACCTAACATTAATAAACTTAGTGTGAAATCCTTGTCAAGAGAAGGCATTGAGACTTTTCAATAAAGCAGTCCCCATCTAAACTACATATCACTGTTGCCCCAAACTACAACAAAATGGTCTGTTTCTAATGGCATCTTCCCTCAAAGGAATTATCTTTATGTATAAACACATTTTTTCAAGGGAATAAATAGCTGAAGGCTGAATTTATCTAGAATTTGTTCTGTTTTCTGAGTTGTCCAAATGCAGGATTCCATTCTCCAATACCCTCATATCTGCATGAGAAAATATGATTGAAAGCAGAAATTAATCTTCTTACACCAGAAATTAATCTTCTTACACCTTTGACTGGACCAACACTTACCTTGGCACTTTAAACATTTATTATCTTAAATACCTGGTAAAAATGTCCTCCTGAACTAAACACCACCTACCCTACAAAAACAACAAACAAGGTAGGTGCTTGAAGGTTTCAGAGGCAAATCCAAGTCCAAGTTTATGACTGAAAGATGAACAAGATCCTCATTTGATGGACTTCAAAAATTACCTGACTCTTCCCAGCACAGGGAATTCCACAAGCATCAGAGCCTGCACATATATTTTACTTCCTTGAAGTCTTAATAAATCTGACACATCTCTTGCATAATGTTTAGATGAAACTATTGCAACTCACAATTTCTTCAGGACAGAGAACTGGTGATGTTGCTAGCTTTTCTGTTCCATTATTTCTTCCAGTTTTATAAAGCACAGTAAGAAAAGCTAACAACTCAGTGAAGTGACTTGCTTGGATTTTAACAGAGTATCTGCAAAGAATCTGCTTATCATTTTGGGGTTTAACTCTTCTGTCAAATTAATTGTTTACTGGTGCTGGGAACTGCTTTCTTGAATTGTCAGTCTTACTGGTGCCAGTGGTAATATTTCTAGTAGACAAAGTAAAAAGGATTGGTTTGGAAATAAAAATTCTTTGAAACTGTCAATAATAGTTTGATGACTCACTCAATTTTCTCACCTTCTAAAAGCCATTTTTGATCTATTTTACTGCTTTAAACACCCAAACCACACTCATTGCAGATGGAAGATCGATATTGAGGATGTGCAATAAAAGAAGTAGGTGTTAGAAGATGTAAGAGACACACTATTAAATACCCATGGACCAAATCCAAGTCTGAGAGAGATGAGCAGGATTCCCTTGATGGGTGTTGCAGCTACAGATGCCAACCAGCAAACGGACAGTAATCTTTTACTCCTGAGTCCTTTGTGATGTCAGTGAGGTACAGTAATGAAAGGAAGATGGGTACATCCATGACACAACACATAGGATGCAAAGATAGTGAGCTAGCACCAAGTCAAGCAGCTCCAGACCTTGAAGCAACACCTCCCCAGCAGCACTGTGCTGATTCTGGTGCAAGCACAACACTAATTAGTGAGATTTGCTGCTGTGTCTTCATCATGCCTTCAGAATCCACTCTGTCATGTTTCTCCCATGCCTTCTGTGAGATTAACTTCCACTTCCAAACTGGGTTTCCCCCCGTTGTTGCACCCTCTGGAAACCTGCCAGAGCTTTCCTGACCTGGTTGGTCTTGATCTGTTTGTGTTCTGACTTGGGCTAGATTTGTAGGTCAGCTGGACAGACACCAGAATATTCCAAGCTAATAGCCAATGCTCTGTAAACTCCTCTAATGTTTGCTGAAATGGAATTGCCTTCAAATATTCTTCGTGCCTGTTCTCCCTGCAGGCATGTTGTTCACAAGAACAACAAACATTTGCAAGAATAACAAGGTCACCCTTAGGAGGAGAGCCAGGAAGTCAAACAAACCCATCAGCAGATTCTTCACTTTCTAGGATGGCCAAGAATCATCCTAAAAAAGTCAAGGCAAAAGTCTTATACAACAATCATGGCTCCTTCTCCAGCAAAACAAAATCCCACTGAGTGTGCTACTGATTTTTTGAAGGATTTTTGCAATTGGAACAAAATAAAAAACAGAAAAAGAGAAGACTATTATCTTTTTCAGTCATAAGACAGATACATATTTTCTTTTTTATTCTCTTAATGGTTAAATAAGAAATCCAGATTTTTTTTTTATAGTACCTGTACTAGTCCTCTTACATGGGCTTCATCCTAAACAGAGATGTGCTTGTTTTGAAGTTAACATCAATTCAAATTAAATATCTAAGAAGCCACCACAAAATAAGCTTCTGGGTTTCAATTTTAACTGGAACTCCACACTCCATTAGTTCACAACTAATGGAGAAAAAAGCCAAATAACTAATGGGCAGAAAAAAGCCAAAACACACAACTCTTGGGTTCTCCCAGGGCTCTACCCACTGAAGAAAGACTTCACACTATCTCTAAATTTATGTCTTTCCTAAAATTAACCTGTGATCCTGTGGCCTATATAAAACATTCATCTACATGCTGTGCTGCTTTCTACCCAAACTACCCATCACATCTACAGGTATGAGAGAAAACATGAGTTACACTTTTCTTTAGTACCATTTTTGATGTGGAGGCAAAGGGAATCACTTAAGGTAGGGAGGCAAGGGAATCATTCCTGATGGTCCTCCAGTGCCTCCCCAAGTGCCAGCGAAATAACATTATACCATAAATTTTTTTGACAGAATAAGAGGGGGAAAAAAATCAAGGCAGCAGAAAGAAGCAGTAATACGACCAAAGAAAGGTTAATGATACACAGGTATCATTTAAATGCCTTTACACATAATACAATAAATCCATTTTTTATAAGCTGGAGCATGTAGAAAAGTAACAGTCTACATTAATAAAAACATGTTAATTACAAGTCTCAATTCTCCTTTTTCTGCAACTTCACAGCCTCTTTTAGACAGGACAAAGAAACAAATAATAAGGTAAAATGTTATTTCTCCCCTTCTGGATACATTTTATTATATAGGAAGTAGCAAGAATTAATCAGGAAAATTTTATCATTGCCCAAATAAGTCAATCCTTAGATTATTAATAGTATCTGACAAGATGATGCAGAGAGACTGAGAAAAAGTGCCTCTTTCATTTCTAAAAAACAATTAAAAATTCCTTTTTTACTCCTCCCCTCTGAGAAACCCCAACCATTACAGACCAACATTATTCACATAACACCACACAAACCCTCCCCCACACACTGACCCAAATAATAAATGTAGCCACCCTGAAATGGGACAAACAGGATATTCCAATGCTTAAATGGCAAGCTAACAAAACAGTGGAGAACTAAAGTTAATCTTTACCTGGAAGAGCTAAGTTATAGAGGGGAATATCCCAAAGCTTCTCTGGTAACTGTGACATCCACTGACCATTTTCATGGCACACATGAACGAAGGTTTGCAAAGGACCTTCCATTGGTATGTGCTCTGGGACTTCATACAGTGTTCTGGGAGGGAAAAAGAAAAGAAAAACAATAAACCATTCCATATACCACAGTTGAATTAATGACATTGCACCTGTGTAGGATGGATTTACAGATGTTAAAAAATGCCAACCCTTCTCTCATGTAGTTGCAGCAAAATGTCAAGAGCTTATCAGCCACAACATAAGCTGCTTCTGATAACACTGTTTCCCAGCACAATGCCAAAGGGTGCGTTCCAGCCTCAGGCTTGCAAACTGACCAAGTGAAAGAAAAAACAGAGCCAAGACAAATATACACAGTTTCATTGG
Organism: Rhipidura dahli; assembly: GCA_013399225.1. Lineage (NCBI taxonomy): Eukaryota > Metazoa > Chordata > Aves > Passeriformes > Rhipiduridae > Rhipidura > Rhipidura dahli. Next base: position 351,919 of record VXAC01008525.1, read on the forward strand.
TATGGAGAAATTACTGTCTATATTGGCTATTGTGAAATCACAAGAAGTATCTCCCTCCAGTGTGAAACTGCATCCATTCCTTTACCCTTTGCAGTCTCAGGAGCACAGCAAGGGGACTAATGGCAAGGCTGGGGTCTGATACCCTCAGGTCCCTGGAGAACACTTACCTTGAAGGATCAAATCAGGTGCCACAGGAGTGAGTACCTCTATGAAAAGCCTTTACAAAGATGTCAGGACATTGGATTTGCAGGTCATGCTGATCCGGAGTCAAAAAAAGAAAACTTTCCTCTCCTTATTCCCAGTTTGGAGAACACTGAAGGTGTTTTTATCACCCCTATGAGTCCATGATCATAAGTATTTCATTTTGGTCAGACCTTCCTGAAACAACTCTGGAACTGTCCTTCTCTGGGATCTTCTGCAAAATTTGCAGTGGTCATGCCAGGAGAGCCAGTGGACGAAACCCAGGTAAGAAATCATGGCATCACATCACTAGAGTTATCTTGTAATTTTTCATTTTATGATCTCCTGGATTATGCAGAACACAAAAATAAGCTCTCTCTGTTTTGGGGTTTTTTTTCCTAGGATGTTCCTAGTTCAGGTGGTAGTCTGGGGACTAGAGCCTTCCTTCTTTTCACTGCTTTCAAGGCTTTATTTTGTCTCAGCTAGCGTAAGAATTTCTTTTAGACCGTGACACAGTGATTACCATCATTAAAATCACAGCCTCCTTTTAAATCGTTTTTTAAAAAGCTGTCAGTATAAATGATTCCTTCTTGTCTGCTACAGCAATAGCGGTCAAATATGTATTTTTGCAAGTTTTGTACTCTGCAAACACCCTCACTGGTCCCTGGTCCCTTTTACTGCATCTTAGTACAGTCATTCAAGATTGTTTCTCCTAGGAGGTGGTTAGTTTTTCCTTACATACTGGAAAGCCACAGTGCTCATATGAAGAACATTTCCATAAACATGGTGCAATAGATTTATTTTTTTCTTTTGGCAGTCACATAGGGTCATCTGAAAGGCAACTTTAGGAATTGCATTCCTAAGTTTTATGTCCATACTACAGGTAAAGATACAATCTGCTTTTATATCTGCCAATGACCACAGCATCACTTGCCTAGCCCACCTTCCTCTGCCTTCAGTGTGTCTTTGAGTTGGCATCTCTAAGCACAGTCACCCCAGTTTGGATTAGAATGGGACTGTGCCAGCAGAGGGAAATGCCTGGAACCCCCGGCACAGTGACATGGGCTGCATATGGCTGCTGTGTAACCTGGGCCTTCCTCCTGGTGAAGAGCATCTGCCTCTGAGGTTATCCATACACACAAGGCCTTTGCGTAAGCAGGGGGGAAAGTGTTTAAACCCTCTCTTGCTCCTTTTGTCTCCTTATTTTAAAAAGCAGGTATTTGATGGGCCTAGTGCAAAGTCAAGTGGAAAAATGCCCATAGATTTACTTAGGGGGGAAAAAAAGTGCAGATCCTTTTTGTCCTGCATAAACAAATGGTCTCTATATGACACATCAGCTATTCTTGTTCTTGGAAAGATGTTCAGATCTCAGGCAGATCGACCCACCCATCCTCTGGCTCTGCACTTCAACATGATGAGTGAGCTTCTGTCCCCGACAGAACCCTGTTCAGACAACAGATGTCTGTGGCTCATTTTTTCACCTCTTGCTGTGTTTCATGCTTCATCAGACTGCACAGCACTGCTCACCCACAGCTGCTCTGCTCTAGTCTTTGTACCAAGTAGTATCAGCATGGACAGGGGCTGCAGGTGCTTAAAACAGCATTGCTGTTTAGTAGTTACAAAAGACTGGATGGTCTCTCTTCTTCTCCAGCTCCGAAGCTGACAGGAGCTGTGAGGCAGCAACACCCCAGCATATCCAGCACTTATGCAGGTCCTGTATGCAGACTAGAAACCTAAGAATAAGTACTGCTTTTCCTCCTTTTTGAGGGGGGGTTTGCAGTTCCCTTTCCAGAGCCTTTGGGGCTCTGGAAATTTCCCAAAGCTACCCATGCTCCCCCAGAACAGGCACCCATCACCCCAGGGACCCATAGCAAGACCCTTTAGCCCTGCCAGGCTTGGCACAGGCTCCTTTGCACTGACAGCACCCCCAGGATGCATCCAGGGGTGCAGGTTTGCCTGCTGCCACTCTCTCCTCCTGCCATGTGCTCTCACTGCCTCACTTGGGCTAACACAGGCACATCCTAACTGACAGGAAAAAGCTGGGTTCTTGCCATGCTGGTCCCTTTCTCCAGTTCACCACGGCATCAGGATAGTCCAGCACTGGCCCATGCAGAGGAGGTCCCTGCAGATGCACCAAGCCCTGTAATTGTCTTTGCTGAGCTGTACAAGAGACCCCTTGGCACTGCCCAGCCAAAGCCCTTGGGCAGCAGATTCTCAGCTTGGCACAAGCTGCCATCAGTGCCCCAGCACTTCACAAGGAGTGTCCTGCTGCTGGGCCTGAGGAAAGCCAGCAGAGAGCAGAAACAGCAAGACCAAGGCATGAAGCAGTCCTGCAAACAGAGACACATGAGAGATTCACATCTCATTCTCCTCTTCCTCTTCTTCTTCCACAGTACCCTAAGACTGCGGATGGCAGCCACTGGCAGTGGGGGCAGGAGCTGCACCATGGCCATCTTCTGACCAAGTCCTGTACAAAAGTGACTGGACCAGGTTTTGTCCTGCTCCCCTGTGCAATGCAAAGCCCTAGGTGCTCACACTGCCACCTCTAAACTCAGCTGCAGCCTTATGCTTGAGGGGCTGCCTGTAGGGAGAGACCAAGGCTTGCCTGGAGAAATGAAACTGCAACCATCAGCTGCTGCCTCTCATCGCTAAATCCTAAACTTCACAAATGAGAACTGTGTCTTTATTCCCCTTTTCCAGACAGTAAGTCCACCCTACACACAGTACTGTGATAAACTACTGTGTTGGGTTTGCATGGCAAGATTTTGGTAGTGGGGAAGGCTACAGAGGTGATTTCTGTGAGAGCTGCCAGAAACTTTTCCCATGTAGAACACAGCCAATGCCAGCTGGCATCAGGGCAGGCCTGACGCTGGCCAAGGCTGAGCCCATCAACAACAATGGTAGAGCCTCTGGGATAACAAATTTAAGAAGGGGGAAAAAATTGCTATACAACAGCAACAGCAGCCAGGAAAAGAGGAGTAGGAATATGTGAGAGAGACAACTCTGCAGACACCAGGGCCAGTGTAGAAGGAGGGGGAGGAGGTGCTCCAGGCACTGGAGCAGAGATTTGCCTGCAGCCCATCATGAAGACCATGGCGAGGCAGCTGTGTCCCTGCAGCCCACGGAGATCCATGGCAGAGCAGAGTCCACCTGCAGCCTGTGGAGAGCCCCACACTGTAGCCACTGAATGCTCAAAGGAGGTTGTGACCCTATGGAAAGCCCATGTTGGAGAAGGCTCCTGGCAGGACCTGTGTCCTCATGGAGAGAGGAGCCCATGCTGAAGCAGGTTTGCTAGCAGGACTTGTGACCACACGGAAGGGACCCACACTGGAGCAGGAGAAGAGTGTGAGGAGTCCTCCCCCTGAGGAGGAAGGAGTAGCTGAGACAATACTTGATGAACTGACCTCAGCCCGTATTCCTCATCCCCCTGCGCCAGTGCAGGTAGAGGAGGCAATCAGGAAATCAGAAGTGACGTTTCACCCAGGACAGGTGGTCTAAGATTTGCAGGTTATTTCTCATTCTTACTCTGATTTCATTGGTAATGAATTCAATTATTTCCCAGAGTCGAGTCTGCTTTGCCTGTCAGGGTACCTGGTGAGTGATCTCTCCCTGTCCTTATCTTGGCCTAAGAGCCTTTCATTACATTTTTCTCTCCTTGCTGAGCATGAGAGTGATAGACTCTGGTGGGCGCTTGGCTTTCAGTCAGAAACGACACACCCTAATTTCCCTCACTCCCCTTGTTCACACCAGCTGTCTTCCTTGGGTGCCCTGCATGCAGGCAGCAATTCCATTTTGAGGACTTTACCAGGACACATGCAATAAACAAGCAATAAAATATGCAGACGTGTAAAGCCGCTGGAGATCACCATCCTCCAGCCCCAGGATACCGAGAGCATGGGGTTGATTGCCCTCGCCCGGGCTGTGCCCCGCCGGAGCGTGCCTCGCTCGCCCAGCCCCGCCGGCCCGGAGCGCTGGGACACGGCCAAGCGCCGGCCAACGCAGTTCCGGGAGGGAGATATAATTAAAGAACGATTCACGATGACATCCGTAAAACATATGCTGCAGCCGACCCAGAAGCTAAAACAACCCTCACGGGAATTGTAGGAAACCCTGTGAGGAGCAGCGTCCGAGCAGCCCCGGCGAGGAAGGAGCCGCCAGCCCCTGATGGGTGCCAGGGCTCCGCGCTCCCGCTGCCCTCGCCTGCCGCTGCCGGACCCTCCGAGGAGCCGCAGCCCTGCCTCCCTCCCTCTCCTTCGCTTTACTCACTCCGAGGGACGATTCCGTTTCCATGTCGGCTCCTCGGGAAGCCGTGCGCACCCCAGCTCGCCCGGGGCCCCGCACCGAGGCGGGGCGGAGCTGCCCCGTCCGGCTCAAGTGGCCGCAGGTTTGAGGAAGGTGAAGAAGGGGCGGGAGTGATGAAGAAGAGGAGGAGAAGTGGGTCTGGTGAAGTGGCGCTGCCCGAAGCGCAGAGCCGCTCTCTGGATTGACGGGGCATTGCTTCAGGAGGAGCCTGCGGGCAGGGACAGGCGGGGCAAGCGCCCAGCGGCAGCGTGTGCCATGCTTCTGCTGCATTTGAAATCTATTAATGCAAGAAGGCTTAAAATAAATATTTGCATATATATATATATACATTAAAAGTACCTTAATTTCCTGCCGTGTCTGTCCAGCAAAGCTTGCCAGGCCCTCAGCTGTGGTGAAATTCACTCGTGATAGCACCTGGCAGAAATCTTGGCAAGCTCTTCAAAAAGCTATTCTGTGTAAAGAGGCAGGAGGTAAATGACTGAGTGAATGGCATGTAGAGACAAACAGGCAAATCCTCGGTGCAGTTCTGGAAGCAGGGTGTGTTCTCAGCCTTCCCAGACAGGTGGAGAAAGGATCTCACCTACCTCTTAGTGTTCCAAAAGCACACTAAAACACACTGTTCCCTAAGTAAAGAATGGTGAACTGAAACTCCAGCTGAAAGAAGGGACAGAGAAGATCAGCTCCCTTTTTTCCACAGAGCAGCCTTCTTAGAGGGTCACCTGCAATGGAACTGGGACCTAACTTCTCTGGGATCATACTGCAGTCGGGACTAGAGAAACTTCAGGCTCCTGCAGTGTTGTGCTTCTTAATGCAAGGATACATTTTCCAGATAGGCCTTCTTCACTATTGCATTTTTGCATGAGGCAGAGCAGTGTATATGTACAGAGAAAACTCGCTGTGGTACCAACAGCAGCAAGATCAGGTTAACATTCAGCTAAGTGAGTCATTCCCATTGGTGAATCCCAGGACAGCAGGGCTGCCTGGATTTCAGGGTGATGCTTACTTATCAGTTACGTGCATCAGTTCAGGCTGCTGTTTATATATCAACTCTTACAGAGTATCACAAAACTAGCTGGGACTAGATGCAGAATAGATGTGCATCAAGCTGTAGCACTAGGCACAAAAAAAAAGGATGAAATGCCAAAAGGAAATGAACTAAAGCAAAGGAGAAGGTAGGAAAGAAAAGACACTGATGGCTGTGTGGTTTTGCACCACCATGATAGAAAGTAGCTGAGAACAGTTACAGAGAAGTGTTATTGTGCACTTCGTGGAATGAAATAAATAGAACAGTATTTCAGTCAGAAAAGGCTAGGAGAAAAAATCAAAGTTAACTTAAATTCTTCACTTGCTTAGAAAATTAAGACTATGAAGGTGTGACAAAACAACGGGCAGTCTCTGGATACTACCAGGATGAATACAGTACAGCCAGACATGGTTCCAGTCTTGTGAAGCAAACCAGTGTGAAGTTGCTTGGACTAATAGGCAAAACATGACTGTAGAAAGAAAAAATTAAATGCTATTTTGGTGTGGATTTGAAAAGAGTAACAGAAAACTCAAAAAGAAACATAAAACTGAAATCCCACATTTTATTCTGAGGGCCTTAACACAGGACTTTACACCCTAGTAACGTGAAATGTCTGCTGAGTGATGTGGAAATGATCTTGCAGGTCTCACCTCAACAGAAATACTCTATCAGGAAATCTCAAGCCATGTCCAAACCCTTCTAATTCCCACCCTTTCAAGTCTGAGTTTGTGTCTCAGTTCTTCTTTGTTTGCACTGGAATTACTAGAGATGTCAAGAGAGTTGATCTTGGTTTAGTTCTGAGATCACAAACTCTCAGGAGGGATTTAGCGATTCCATAAACCAAGGAGTGACAGGAAGTTAATCAGCAAATTATAAAAACCCTGAATAAGCATGTCCTCTGAGAAGCAGTCAAGGCAAGGATAACTTTTAGCAGTATTTGCAGAAATAATGATCAGCCAATTTTAAGATGGGGAAGCAGGGACATGAAAAAGCCCAGTATTTGCCCTCCTCACAAAGTAAATGTCTGCATTAAAAAGACAGAACAGAGCTCAAAAGATGAAGAACTTACCCAGAAAGAGCTCATCAGGTTTTGAAGCATTCAGTGCTGAAGAGGTTTGAAGCTGGTAACATCTGAGTGAGTCAAAACAGGCAGATACATCAGTGTGGGGACTGATGGAAGTGCAGGTCTGATTTATAGCTGTGGATCAGAGTGAAATTTCTAGTTTGTTAGTCACAGTGGCAGCAGTCATAGAGCCTTAAACTGGCCTTACTATATATATTTAAACACTTTGGCACGAAAATACGATGCTCTCAATCTTACAGAAATCAGTTGGTTTGTTCAGATTAATTAGAGGTTTATGACATTTGAGATGTTGCATGAGACATTTGTCTTTCAATCCAGTTTTTTATTTTCAGATATGGATCAACTTTACTCTATGCTGTAATGTACAGAACTACCACTAAGCATTTAAACAACCTTAACTGAATTTCTTGGATTTGGGGTGTTTGTTCTGAGTATGTTTGCAACACCCTGGGCAATGTGTGTATTTGCCCCTCTCCTGACTTACTGATAAGTCCTCTCAACCTTCACCTAATTTCTGGCTTTGGAACAAACAGGCAGCTTAATATTTCTGAGAGGAGGTTGTACATCTAGGGGCAGCAGCCACACTGTCTCCTAAGAGTTGGGAAATCATCAAGGAGGCAGCTTGCAGCACTAGGGAGGTAATTCTGGGCAATAAAAAGACCTGGGAAGAAAAATGCAGCCCAAACTTGATGAGAGCTTGAAAGTGCTTCCCTGCGTTTGCTTCTAGAGTTATGAGACCACAGTGGCTGCTTGAGCTTGCAATGCTGTGAGCAGGATGTGATGAGGATGGGAGGCAGTCTGGAGCCCTCCTTTGGACCTGGTCCCTGTGCCTGGAGCTGCCTGTCAATGAGGTGCCTCCCACAATCTGGCACCAGCTGGCAGGAAACCTCAGGCAGAAGCATTGGGGTGGGATTTAGGTTGCCCAAACACATTGCAGTGGGCCGATTCCATCATGAAGTAACAGTCCTGGCTTTATTTGCAACAGGCAAAGTCAGTGATAAAATTCAGTGACTGGTAAAAATGCTGCTGGGGTGGTTAGACATGGGGTACAGTGTTGCTGAGAAGAAAAAATAGAGTTGAATTTTATTAGCACAAATTTTCATTGAAATTTTTAAAAAATAAAAACATGGGGAAAAATCCTCAAATTCTTCCATTTTGATCCATTCCCACCGATATAAAAGAGGCTTCAGTGGGCATGGATCAAGGTGCAGGCAAAACAATCTTCCTCTCAAACAGAAGCAAGCAAGATTTTAATTTCAACTTAACTACACCATTATTGACAAGAAAGAAGGGTTAAAATACCCCAAAACACATTTGGTACAGCCAGCTTACTTCATGTCTGGTACTAGCAGTGTTTAAAAGAAGATAAGAAAAGCCCTTCCAAGATGCACAAGAGAGCTGCTCATAATGTCCTACTAGGAAGAGAAACTTAAGGGGGAGATAAACAAAACTCTCTCCTCAGACCCAGTATCTGAGGAAACATGAGCAAGAAGACAACTGGGCTTTGTTGGTAGAACCTAACAGAGAAACTGGGAAGACACACACAAAAAAAGAATGCATTCATGTCCACTAGAAAGGATTTCAAGTTACAGGGAGAAGGGAAACCTCCTCATTCCTCCCCTTGTCACTAGTTTACCTAATGGTTATCTAACCATTAGTTTATCAAGGGTTATCTAACCCTTCAAAATTGTGGGAACTCCCTGCCCTGCGTGAATCTCTGTCTTTTTTTCCTAATTGGAACAGGTCAGAAACAAAGCCCTCTACCCTGATGTCCCAATCCCTGGAGAAGCTGAAGCAACTATAGACCCACACTTTTCATCCACAAAGGCAGCTCTCAGATCAACATCAGAGACAGCTGCCTGGGCAGGATGAGGCTGAAGCATTGCCCTGGGAAAAGCAGGACCATCAACAAACCATGCCCTGTCCATGTCTTCCCTGGGTCCAGCTTCTAACTTGGTGGCAGACCTTAGGGAGGAGGAGGGAGGACTCTTTTTGTGCTTAAATTCAACACTTTGATGAAGCTGAGGGAGCGAGTCTTGTGTCCTTCAGTGCCAGAAATAGCTTCCCACTTTCCTCCTGTGATCAGTTGTGAAAATTAGGCATCTGTGTCCTTGGGGACAAACTTCCAGTACTGGGCAAAGGTTGGAGCTAACAGTGTCTGGGGTCTTTAAGCCTTCCAGACTTTAATTCCTGTGGTTCTCATGTTGGTTAAGTCTTGGTGACTTTGGGTTCATAATGGATTGTTGAGAAATAACTGAATATTCTTCCAAATATTCATTGGAATTCATTGGTGAGTTCTTTTTCCCCCATGCATTGCTGATTTGTACTGTCACCCATAACCTGCCATGGAGCAAGACCTTTTAAAGCTGTGCTTCAGCAACAAAGATGACTCACAAGCTGATACAGATCAGATAGATAAACCAGATCCTCAGAACCAGTCCTGTTCTGTGCCCTGCAGAGCTGTATCTCTTGCAGTTTCAGACTTGGTGCTTCTTTTTGGTCTCTGCCTGCATTTCACATCTATTGGGGCACAATAGCAAAAGCAGGTGAGGATGGATGTCTTGGGCAGCACGGGTATGGTCTGCAGTGCTCTGCAGTTCATCTTCCAACAGAACTTCATGCTGCAAACAGCACAAGTCATCCATGGCAGAGGATTTAGGTGAAGGGCTGGTAGAAGCTGAGCTCAGGACGTCAGTCTGGGTCAAACATTGCTAATATTAGATGCCAAAATCTACAACAGAAAAAGGATCTAAGTTTTCCAAGGGGACAGATAACCTAAGAAAGTACTTCATCTCCTATTACATTTACTTATTTTATTGCAGGGTAACAAAGCACCATATTGACCTCCCACACTACCACAGGGCAGTAATTAATAGCATAGTCATTTATAAACTACTTGATACATATTACTGAGCCTTTTTTTTTCTTCTATCCACATTGCCTAAATCCCTCAGTCAACTGGTAGATTGTTTTCTACTGGTACTTGTGTCAGGAATGTGGAGCTGAAAAATTGACCAAGGGCTGCAGCTACCAGGGTAGTCCCACTCTTGCACACCCACGATAGCAGCTTTGCTGGAAGGGTTCATACAAACATTCCAGTTAACATTTCCCCCCAACAGTTTGTGTTATGGGGGTTTTTTGCTGCAGCTAATTCATCAGTATTCAGACATACACTAAATATGCCCATCTTCAAATTCTGTAATAGTATGCTAAGTACCCTTCAAGTTGTTTCATAGCATTTTGAGTTAGGGGATGTTGCTATTACTGTGTACAACATGAAGACTGCAATGTTGTCTGGCCATAAAAGCAGATTTGCCAAGCCCCAAAATGTTCACAAACCACCTTCTACTAAAAGCAATGGTAAGAAGCCACTCAGATGCATTGGAAGCTCAGCAGCTGTCTGCATGAATGTCACAAGCCAGACCCAGAGAAGCCTCTCTAGCAGTGACCAAACCCTACCTGACTGTAGTTGTTTTCATGTTTCATTTTCCACGGCAGTTTTCTTTCTGTTGGACTCCAGGTACAGTAAGACTCTTCAAACCACTCCATGCCTTACCAGGGAAAAAAAAAATCTATTGCCTCTTATAAACAAAACAAATCCTACACAAGACTTAGGTGTGAAGACTGTTTTGACAGTTGGCTTTTCCATGGATTAGGATTTTCCTGACTGACAGGTTTTTCTGTTAAAAACAAAGCTGGAATTTTTTCTTTCAATTATATACCTCCATATCTATTTTACATGAAATAATCTTGGCAGGGGCAACTAATCAGTTTATAGTAATAAAGCTGAGTAATACATCTCCCTTATAGGAGCATATAAGCACATTTTTCACAGCACACATGTTAGAAGCTACAGGAAGTGAGGACATTTGTGGCACGTTGAAATGCAAGTTTTTCCTGTTCCCTGGTTACAAGTGAAGAACATGATGTCACGCCCACTGTTCATTGTTGCACTTACTGACTTTTATATATGAACAGCTGTGCTAGAAAGATGAAAGAAGTTCACTAAGTTCATGGGTGTGATAAGAACCATCAGCTAAAGATTCAGATATGGCTGTAAATATATTTGAACCATTTCTGATCCTGATATGGTCCTCAGGTCCTCTGATGGAGACAAAACTTTGTATTGGGCTACAGGGTTTGACCCATATTTTTCAGTCTTTGCACCATATTGAAAGGAAGGTCAGGGCTCAGCTAATGGGGAAAGGAGGTTAACACAAATCCAAACAAATGATAGGTTATAGGAAATAGAACTTGGCAACTAGGGTGGTTATTTCTTTTTTTCTTTTGGTTTTTTTCTTGTTTGGTTTGGTTTTGGGGTTTTTGTAAGGGGAAGGGATTTTTTAGGGAAATGAGATTTATGCAGCTGCCTAATCTGGTACAGTCTTTCTTCCTATTTTCTTAGCCACAGCACTTTTAAAACTGCAGACTGAATTGAAGCAAAATCTTATCAGCCATAATCTGAGGTTTTTGAAAACAGCCTCTTCAATGTTTTGATAACCTTATTAACAGACCCTTCGGTTTTAGGCCAAATACGAAGGAGTGGACTTTGCTTGTCTCTTGTGGACCTCACGTAGAATCCTAAAATCTTTGTTTGGGGAAGTGATCTCTAAGATCATTGAGTCCAGCCTTTAACCCAGCAACACCGTGTTCCCCTCTAAACCATGACCCCAAGTGCCACATCCACAGGCCAAGAGGGCAGAAGGTTCAAGAGAGAGGATGTTTTTCACTCTCTTCCTACTGCTGTAGCTAGAGGGGGCTGATATCCTTGCAGAGAGCTGTGCACATAGGGTGTACTTGCTGCTGGTACCCTGTCTAAGAGGGTCCTGGTGATTCACCTTTAAACATCTATAGGCCTCTACATCTAAAATCCTGCTGCATCTCCTCATGTAGTTGTGTTGCAGCACCATGGGAACCAAACCCTGAACAGCCCATCCCATCGAATCCCATCCCAGAGCTGCCTGGCTCTGGCAGGATGTTGAAAAGGAGACCCCTGCAAGGGCTCTTGGCACCCCAGCAGTGCTGTGAGGCTGCAGCTGCATTCCAGGCCAGGACTTGTGACCAGAAAAACAGGATCAGAAGGAGGCTAACACAGAGTCAAACAGTCCTAGCCTCATGGGACATATGGTTTACCAAACCAACATAATTTTTAAATGGGGTTTCTTTTTAGCAGGTAGGGTGTGTGCAGCCACACTGTCATATACCTGCTTCTCCTCCCATCATATCTTCTCTTTCTACCCAGCTGCTTCTGGATACAAGCTAACAACCCTCTAAAGTCAACAGAGGGAAAAGAGCACATCTGGCCTGTCCATCATCTAACCTGCTTCAGACTGGCTCAGAGACATACTGCTACCAAAGTCTTGTAATTTCTTTCTACCTCCTTCCTAAGGACACCACATTATTAAAGACTCACATTACAGGTGCCCTTACTTTTTCAGTGGAATGACCTCAGTTCCTCCTGTGTGGGCTTTCTTAGTAGTGTTTTCAAAGAGCCAAACAACAGTGATGCAGACAGACAGACAGACATACAGAGCTGCTATCTTAATGTCACATGTTAGAGGAAACACCCCAACCACAGAAGTCCCCAGCTTGTGCAAGGCCTTGGCATGATAATCATGGCTAAGAGAAGTATTTGCACAATCTACAGTTACTATTTAATCCAACACCTAGGGCAAAATGTCAGGCTATTGTCTTGCAAAAGTGCAGAGTGATGTCAAGGGCTGTAAAATTTCTTATACAAGCTTTCTCAATTCAGGCTCAGAAAAACACAAATAAAAACATGACTCATATTCTGACAGAGCAGCTGAGGCCCAGCCTCCACTTTGAGCAGTCCCTGAGCACACATGTCCCTTCATGTTCCTGTGCCTCTCATCTTGATTAGGCAGGTCTCCTTCCAAAACAAAAGCCAAACATTTTGCTCACTAGATAAGAAACAAGGGGTGGGGAACCTGTTTCTTTCTCCACTCTACTTTAAAACTTATCTCCAAAGGTTAGCCCACAGGCAACAGGCACAGCTTTGCTTTGAAATGTGTGCAGACTGACAGGAGTACAAACAAAATATGGATTCATGGATTTTCCCAGTTATTCAGTAAGCCTAGAAGTCTCTAGGGAGTTTCTTAAACACACACAAGTTTTGTGTGTGCAGGTACCCCTAGGGGAATGGAAAGGAATACAGATATCTTCCAGACAGTAAATTCAGAGGTATTTAGCAAAGGAAAGAACCTCATACTAGGACAGCCATCATTCACATAACACCTCTCACCATCATTCCTCCCTGCACAGTCTTCACTTTCCTGAGGGTATTATGCTCCTTAGCAGCATTTTGCTTGCTTTACCCATCAGCTCTTTGTATCAGCTGGAGTTTCCTCTGAACCAAACCTGGCTTGCACCTGGAAGTCATTGCCATCAAAGGAGGATTGGAGCCACACAGCAGAGGCTATGGTAGAGAACAATTTCTAGAGAGTAAGTCATTCCATCCCAAACAGAAATCAGAGAGACTACAGCCTTGAAATTCCCATTTCTCTTCACCAACTTCCTGTAATGTTTCTGCCAACTAGTGCCCCATCTCCAGGAGAGAAACACCTCTAATGGGAGCTAATTGGTCACAGTTGCTTCAGGGTGTTGCAAAGAAGTTTGCTGACACAGGCCAACACTGCATGAGCAGATGTGCCTGATGGCTCATGTTGGACCAGGGTGACGTGGCAGTTCACAGCAGGCTGGAGTCAGGTAGGAGCACACTGTTCACCACTAGCCAGAGCATCTGACAGAGATGTTGTACACATTTTTTCTTTACATCCCAGCTTTATGTAACCACAGAAAGAGACAGCCAATACCTGGTCCAGCTCAGAACCTGCTGGCACAAAAGACATCAGCCAGCTCTGATGGCATATTTAAAACACCTGATTGAGGGTTTCTTTAGGAAATCAACAGCATGTGTCGTTATGCCCAAGAACTGTGGGTTGGTTGAAGAGTCACAGTGTTAGATTTACTGTAGCCTTGGGATGTGGCTTCATCATGAACTGATTCTGCCTCAGGTCTTGTCTCAGATGTATCATCTATTTTCTGGAGTATCAAATTCAGCATTTAAAAGGAGTTTCAGTAAGAAAGGATGATGCCAGCAGAGGTCAGTGCATCACCATACTCAATCTCTTCTATCTTATCTGGAAAAAAAATAGTTCAACTTACAGATCATGGGGGTTTAAGTGGGGAAGTCTTTTAAATATATTTTAAAAATATTTGTAAGTAACGTGTTTGAAGAGGAATCATCCTAGTCACTACCTCATCCTGAGAATTATAGCAGAGGAAGAAAGAACAACAAAACTCACTACTTTTAAAGGAAAAGAAAGAACTTTTGTGAATCTAGCACTTTTTTGACATTAATTTTTCCCTCACCCCTCAACTGCACAGACATTTAAAGCAGGTGCTTAAAATAAATGAGAAGTTTATAGAATTACCCTACGTGGTTTAATTATAAGAAAAGTCACTAACGTGACAGGAGATATCCCTTATGAAGTACAATTCACTTTAAGACATCTTCTCTGCACCAACAATCAACTGTACATGCAAATGAGCAGTTGAAATGGATAAAGCCAATTGCTAAACAGGAAGTTTGCTATCTGCCCTATTGGGAAGTCCCCAGTGACAGAGTGTAGAAAATAGCAACTCCTTCTCAGTGACCTGTTTCTTATGGAAAACCAAGAGCAAACTCCTAGGATAGCCACCCTAAAACCGCCCTGGCAGCTTTGATGCCTGCATGCCAAGCAGGCATCTTCACCTACACTGAAGAAGTGGCAAGGAGCTGACTCATGTTACTCCCACCCATTCTTGTGAAATTGGGTGCAAACAGACCTCACTGGCATTGGCAGCAAGTGGGAGAATGCAGCAACATAAGCAGCAGCCAAAGGAGGAAAGATGGAGTCTGAAGGGTTTGCTATCAGTGTTCCTGGGCATCAGCTTTTGCCTCCCCTCTCTCAGCAGTTACTCCCACTGATTCCAATTACTGCAGTCACTGTCACCAAAACCCACCAGGTGTTAGTGGAGTAGAAGGCAGCAGATGGGGCTCTGCTGGGGCTCTTCAAATGTGCTGAAGAGTTCTTAAACAATCTGCTTTGTGCATCACTTACCCAAGAGTGGAGATAATAGTGCTGATCTCTCTCCAGCTCTTCCAGGAATGTGGTCCCTGTGCATCTGTACAGTTCTCTCTAACAGGGTACACTCAGAGAAGTTGTGGTGATAGGACAAGGAGTAATGGGTACAGATTGAAAGAGGGGAAATTTAGGTTAGATATTAAGAAGAAATTCTTTACCATGAGGGTGGTGAGATACTGGAACAGGTTGCCCAGGCAGGCTGTGAATGCCCCAACATTGGCAGGACTCAAGTCCAGGTTGAATAAAGCCTTGGGCAACCTGGTCTAGTGGAAGGTGTCCCTGCCCACGGCAGGAGGGGGTCAGATTAGATGATTTTTATGGTCCCTTCCAACCTTTAACATTCCATGATTCTGTGATAAGTTGTGGATGCCCCATCCCTCGCAGTGTCCAAGGCCAGGCTGCATGGGGCTTGGAGTTACTTGGTCTAATGGGAAGTGTCCAAGGCCATGGCAGGGGGGATGGAACTAGATGATCTTTAAGGTCCCTTTCAACCCAAACCTTTCCATGATTCTGTGATCAAGTGTCCCTGGTGTCCTTTACACCCCGCTCTCATACCAGCAGTGTAATGGACATCACGAGCTGCAGAGAGGGTTATTAATCGTGAAAAAGGAAGCTCTTATCACATGAGGGGAAACTAATTGAGCAATGTCAGGCTCCAGCACCCCTTAACAGAGCTGATTCCGGTGCCAAACTACAGAAATTTCCTCCTGAGAACAGAACTTGGAGAAGGCCTCCAAGCACTGGGAAAGTAGAAATGACCACTGCCATTACACAGCCTCACTGCCCAAAGGCACAAGCCTATGACATCACTCAATGATCTCCCAGGTAATATTTTAACCTTTTGGCTAATGCTACGAACATTTGAGGGACATTCCAGGTCACCAGAACACCCAAAGGGGGATTCAGCTCAATCAGCTTCCCAATACCTGCAGTAGAGATGTCTACTGATGCACTACCCAGCTAAGCACTACACAGATAAGATTCCTTTTGCAATCAAAGGGAGTAATTAATTAATAAGGGTGCAATTCATCGGCCTCTAAAATCAGTCTGCTGAGTTACACCCTGAAGCTGCCTGTTTCTCTTCACCACACAGTGAAGAATTTATTGGTTTCAAAGCAATAACCATTCACTGAAAGTTATTGAGATTTGGAATTGTGTCTTCCAGTGAAAAGAGCTCTGGCCCAGGTTGAAGACTGGCAGAGGCAACAAGAGCACACTGCTGTGGGCAGTCACCCCAGGAGTAGTGTCTGCAGAATATTAAGAGATCCCAGACTGGAAGACACAATTCCAGATGCCAAATTGTTCCAGGCCAGCAAAAGTACAACCTTCCCCAAGCCAAGACAGCACAGTCAAGTGTGTCCATAGTACTCTTTTTTAAAGCCAAAGTTAGTCTGCCTGCTCCCGGCTGTGCAGGATCTGGCAAAGCTTTCGGGACGTAGCCCAAAACCCACCCACTGCTCGCATTTACAGCTTGCATGAGTCTTGTTTTGGTGCAGGAGGAGAACACAACATCAACACCAACTGTTTCTTTGACTTCCAGGTTGTCAATACTGCAACACACAGCACAAACAAACTCAGTAAACTGGCACTTTAAGCAGCTGAAACAATCTCTACAATCTTAGATAAATTTAATCTACAGCTCTTTCAAATGGTACCTGCTGGGGGTGAAGGGTCCCTGGCAGAACAAAGAGGTAGCTGCCTTGCTGACATGACATGGCTTTGCATAGTTTTCAAATCCTGTTCTGCTGTAGGAAGAAATTACATGGATTTGATAATTTTTTTATTGGCTGCTGCTCATATCCTAGTTTTCTTTTAGTATTAACAAATAATTTGTTAGTAAGTTTTTAAAACATTTTCTGAAAGCAGAAATTAAGCTAGTGGCTGAATCATACCCTGATATTCCTTTCTCCTTATTTAAAGACAATCATTACGTTTTTCGTCATGAACCTTCCAAGATATTACCTGCCTGAATCACTGAATCACATGAAGACATGTTCTCAGGTAAAACATTATTATTCAACATTTCATTGTGAAGTTCTTTAATTTCTTCACAAGGAAAATCACAATCCCTTGCTGACTTGAAAAACTCTTGTTTTTCCCCATTCAAAGTTAAGATCTTTATTTATATTGCTGGTATGAACTATAATATCCTGCAATTGAAATTGCTTATTCTTCTTAAGACAGAGGCAAAGGAATGTTATTACAAAATTTTACCGTCTGAGTATCATCCAGCAACATCTTCTCCTCTCTTCTGAACAGCTGACTAATTCATCCTTTCCTTCACCTTCCCTCTGTTACAATTGCACTTCTAAAATTATTTATACCTCTTAGCAAATGCATCTTGTTTTGATCTTTGGCTTTTTAAAAGTTTGTTCCTATGTCTTCATGTTATATTTATCACTCATCCTCAGTAGCCTGACCTAGTTTCTGCTTCCAGCTTGATCCTTTCTTGTGTTTAAGGTTCATTCATAGTTCATGCTTTAATCAAGCTGATCTCTTACTGAACTTTATCTCTTTTTTCACAGTGGGGTAGTATATGCCTGTGGATGGATATTGTGTTATTGTGTGTATTTTTTGTTGAGCACTAACCCTTCAACAGCTTTTATTGAAGTCTGTCTTGGATCACTCAGCTGCTGTTCCTCCATCTTGTACTGGAATAATCATGAATCATTTTTCTAATGGCCACTCTTCAACGGACCTTCCAGCCTCAAATTCTCATCCATTCCTCACAATTGTCAGTTAATGTAAAAGAATCTCTCCTTTACTTGCTTACTTTACTTCTGGAATCAGAAGCATTTTTCCATATGCAAGCCAAAATTTCCCAAGCAATCTCCTGTATTTCTTTCCCAGCAGGTATTCTTCATTATCCCCAGTAACCTTGTGCCAGATGAAGAGGTTCTTGCAACATATAACTACCTTTTTTTCCCCTGCAGTTCTTTTCTGAATGTGCTACAAACTTTGGGAATAAGATACAATTTAAAGCTCTATCTTGCATTCGAAAACCAAATTTTGCAAAATTTATGGCTAGCACGTTTTGTTTGATAGGAGCACAAAGGTCAGTTTCAGGATAGCTTCAGTCATCGACAGCACAACCCAGAGCACATGAGATCTTGCAAGTGAGGTCATTTCATGTGCTACTGATATGGCATCAGAGGGTGAATATGTCTAGATAGTCCATGTGCTTATCTGCAGTCAATCTGGGATTTGCCTACAGGATTGAAGGGTCTGAACACTGGAAATCAGTGGATCTGGGAGTATGCCAGGCTGCTGGCTGCTCATGTATGTCCTGTTTAAAGTCATGATAACATCACTGAATCACATGAAAGGCAGAATACTGGGGAAACCTCTAACAGTAAAAGCACGCCTTTTTCAACGCAGCTGGACATTCCCCTGGAAACATGATATTTCTTAATATCAAGTTCCCCAAATATACCAAATCTAGGTAATTATGCTAGTTTGAGTGCTATGAGCAGAAAGAACATTAAATATTTTTTTTTATATATATATATATATACGCACACAATGTAAAAATAAGGTAATTCCGAAATGCTAAATGCAAACTCAATTTTATGGGTTTTTTAATAGTTCATAAAAATACAGCATAAGAATAAAATAGTAATATTGTAATATTATATTTGTTGTGGAACAGCACACAGGCCAAATGTCCATAGGATGTGGCATTTGTCATTTCAAGCCAAATAATTACTAGTCAAATATAATGTAAAGCTTGCAAGCAGAAGTTAAATCCTTGGCAGACTCCAAGATCCTAGGTGTTCTTCAAACAGAACACAAGAAAGAAGTCTTCCTTTCCCTACAGTATATGTATCACTAATGGATTTTATAGCAGAGCCCAGAAGAAACCTTATTCTCTATCAGATCACACATGGGGCTTGGGATCATATCTTAGCACTTCAGCTTTCATTCTGCAACAAAGTGTTCAGGCATGCCAAATGTTTGATGTAATATATGTCTTGATTTCTGTCTGCATCTGTAAAGATCTGGAATGAAGAGATTTGAAAAGCACAAAATTGCCTCTGTGTCATAATAAGGTCTTCTTTTCAAGACTGGTAAATACATAATTTTGACCTTCTAACTTTTAGATAGATTAGGCAAAGAAGATTTTTAGATAGCTGTAGGACCATAAAACATAAGTGCATATAGCCACCTGCACCATAAATCATAGAGGCCTCACCAGCTTACTCTTTAGGGGAAATACTTCTTGCAGGAAATAGAACAATGGGAAAGATCTAAGAGATGAGCTAGTGCTTTCCAGAAACTACTTAAACCAGCTCAACAATGAATAATGGGTATCTGCACTTCTCTTAGTGATGTAAAGATGGGCTTAGTGCTAAACAGAATGCTTCAAACCAAAATTACTACTTCTGTACTGAGCACAGAGAAACCTCTTGCAAGTGTCATCAGGAATTCACAAGAACTTAAGGGTTAGCTTAGACTTGAGTAAGCTAGCTGAAGTTGTCTTCCATCAGTAAAAATCTCCTTCCTTTAATTGTGCTGATACCATAAGTGTCGTGTTACTCTTCAGTTGCCTGCTGTATTGTGTGGCAAAGACTGTAAGTACCTGCTAGGTCATGGACACTTGGTGTCTCTGCTGATTCTCTAATGGTCACAGTGCAGGATTACTGCATTTAATAGAGTGAATACTGAGAAATGACAGGTTTACAGAGATTATCTTTGCTGCATGTGTGAGAGGAGTGCAGTATAAGAATGCAGTGAGACTTAACATAGCCAGTTATAAGTTACTGAGGTGAGGGTGGCTTTCCTGTCATCGCGGAGAACCCCGTGGTCCTACTGTCAGGGGAAGTAATGCTTGTGAAACTGGTGTCTTTACATCAAACAGGTAAGAAATCCTCCATCATGGTTTATGAGGCCTTGTCTTTATCACACAGAATAGGTGCTGGTTAGACATTTTAATCTCTTTTGGAACCAATTTTACTTGTGAGCACAGAGCACTGATTAATTTTCAGCCATTATTAAAGGGCTCTGACAGTGCTGAAAGGTGGTCTTATCACATAGTTAATGCTTTAGATGACCTGTGGCATATTGGGCTTCTTGCTCTTTTAGTAAAGCTCCCAGAATCCCACCCTAGCTCCTGAGGTTAGATTCCTTCAGGTGCTGCACTGATCAGTAAGTTGCCCACCTCCATTGCCAGTCCTAAAAGCACCTCAGTAAGCTTCCATTTTTTTTTTTATTTATGGCTTAAAGATATAGAAGTCTTTTAGTGCAAAGAGTAGAAAGTAGAAGAGCAATATGGCTTTAAAACAGATTTAAACTGAAAGAGAGTGGGTTCAGATTGGATATTAGGAAGAAATTCTTCACTGTGAGGGTGGTGAGGCTGTGGAACAGATTGCCCAGAGAAGCTGTGGATGCCCCATCCCGGGGAGTGTCTAAGGCCAGTGGATGGGCCTCTGAGCAGCCTGGTCTAGTTGAAGGTGTCCCTGCCCATAGCAGGGGAATTGGAACTAGGTGGTCTTTGATGTCCCTTCCAACCCAAACAATTCTGTGTTTCAGATTCAGTATGTGACTATCTAGCCAGAGAATCAGCAAGCAGAATTGCCTTAAGAAGTCATAAGAAACTGAACAGGAATAAGTATGCTTAGTAATAGCTGATAGATAAAACAGTTAAACACAGGAAAGGAAGCATAAGAGTGAATAGGCAGAGTATTGGAGCTTGTAGTAGTTTGTCCCTTGGATAGGTCATCAAAATATCAGCAGATTTATTCTTCTGTTCCTATACTCAGAACCACACATATTTTACAAGTAAAGAGCTTAAAAAGCATACTTGTTCTATAAGCAGGAAATCAAACAAAGACGAGCTTTTTTTGAAATGGACAGTCTTGCCCCATCTTCTCTCCTGTTATAATAGCCCCAAAACTCCTCCACATCTCCAGTGGACCCCAATGAAGCAAGAGGCAGCCTTGCTGCTGCTATCCTAGACAAACACATCTGCTCAGGCACCAGCCAGATCCTTCACTTTCTGTGCCAAGGGCCATTAGCCTGGACCTCCTCTCCACCCAGGCATCGGTGTTCACTACAAGGGTGGTCTTTGGAACTCCTCCTTGTCTTCCAGTTTGGATTGAGGTGGGTCAGTCAACAGATGCAAAACTTAGCACAGGTGGCAGTTAGTGCTCTTATCTTTAAAAAAAAAACCATAAAATGTCCATTAAAGTCTTACTGTTCCCCAAGCACTTTTCTACTATCACAGACAACACAAACATTCAGTGCACAGGTAGTACCCACAGTACAGAGTTAAAGAATATTTTGGCACTCTCTAGGGATGGCTACCCTCAGGCAATGTATCACTGGAAAATCTTGTTGTCTGGCTAGTATTAAAAATTATATCAATAAACATTTTCTTCAGTCCTTTCTAACTGTTGTACGCTGATCTCAGAGTTCTGTCCCTAAGGCGCATGAGAAAGGTTTGAACTTATACCCTCCAGCATTACTTGAACCTTCTACTACTTGAATCATTGACCTGATCTGGTCTTCTGGTAGCCAAAAAAAAAATGAAATTTGTGTAAACAGAAACAATTATAAGAGATCTTTGACATGCCAAGGGGATTTTAATAGAGATGGTCAAAAGCATGTGATAAATCCAGTTTGTCATAACACATAGAGGTGTAAAAATCAAGGAGCTGTCCCATGTGCAAAGAATTCTGAGTTTGTTTTATTTGGGATTTGTGATTTTATTTGGGATTTGGTTAAGCATCTACCTGTTGGACCAGTCTTCCTCAAGTAAACAAGTCAGCAGTGAAAGGAAAAAGGTGTTTTGAAGAAATGCAAAAAAAGCTCCGATTTACCAAAAGCACTTAGTTATTGACATTACAAAATTTAAAAACTCATTTTAGTCAGAGTGGATCTCCCACTGGAGGCCTTCAAAAGCATCTAACATTTCTCCTACATCTAGGAAGGGAATTTATTTATTTACTATTAAAATTTATTTATTTATTTATATAGAGATAGTTATCAAGGGAATCACCAGGCACCCAGGATGAAGATACAAGTGCTGGAGCTATATAGATAGGTCTCAACCCACTATCTTTCCTTAGGGAAAGCAGAATTAGAGAAAGGTTTTAAGAGAAAATGAAAACAGCCAGCTAGAACCATTGTGGAAAAAATAATTTTCCATTCTTTTATTTCTAAGCTTTCTTGTCACTAGAAATATTGGTAGAAAAGCAAAAAAAATAAGGTGAAATAAATATCTTTCCAATGTCAAAGTCTAAAAAATTTAGTCCCTAATAAAGATTTTATGTGTTCTTATTTACGTATTCTTTATCTGAGGGCTTGCAAAACGTCTCATTTCTTCTCTCATCTCCGTGTAAGAAAGAGAGCACCCTAAAGTTTTCCTAATAAGTTCCCAAAGATTTCTGTTAATGTTATAGCACAAAAAACAAAGACAACTAATTAGTTAGGCTAGTGTACACCAGCAAAGGAAGAGCTGACAGAAAAACACTGAGCCTTGAGGCAGTTTCTGGAGTGGAAAATAAATGCTTGGCCTGAACACAACTATACAGATGTAATGCCAAAAATGAAGTAACTCCTCCCATTGAAGCCCTGGAGAGTCACTGGAAATCTTCCCCAGACTTCAGATTACACTGTAATTTAATTTATTTTTCAGTGATTCTGTAGTGGGTAAATAGCTGAACTGACATTAAGGAAATGGAGTTGGTTTCTTGTTCCTGACACAGATTGTCTGCAAGACCCTGGATCAGTCACAGTGCAGTAACCAAGAGCAGCCCTGCTGAGAAGGACTTGGGGCTGCTGGTGGATGGGAGGCTGGACATGAGCTGGCAATGTGTTCTCACAGTCCAGAAAGCCAATTGTGTCCTGGGCTGCATCCAAAGCAGGCTATCACAAGCTGTATAAATCAAAATTTAAATTCCAAACACTGTACTTATTCTATTCCACCAGTTTGGTGCATTTCAGAAACAAAATTAACCAATGGCTGGTTAATAAAAGGGAGTTCGGACCAACTTTTGCTGCAGTCAGTAGAGAATTTTACACCACCAGTCAGTCCCCAGCACATTTTTTATATGCTTCACAAGCTGAGCACTTAACCATGGAATGGCTAACTTAGAATACTATTAGTTTAATATCATCTAGTGTGGTATAGGTTAAATATAGATAAAACATAATAAATACTTACAAAAGGCAGGATGTACAGAGCAATCCCTTAAAAGGGAAGCCAACTCCCATCAGGCTGTGCCATATTGTTGAATAGCTGGTTTATTTTCTGTAGGTTACCCCTGGGCAGGGGCATCCTCCCTGATGTGCTTGTCATCATGTAGGGCTGACCCACACCAGTCAAGTGTATCCTCAGCAAGGACTATGGACATCATATTGTTCCCTACATGCACAAAAGGCATGAACCCAGTCCTGTACCTGCTTCCTTCATGCCTTCATCCTTTGCCTCTAGGCAAGGGGCCTTTGCCTCACTTGGGTGAACTGCAGCTAGAAAATAGCCCCAACACGCTTTTCAATTACCATTTTTTATAGAAAGCAAAATCACAAAACAGCAACTTCTGAAATCTGAAGAGAAGAAAAGTAGTGGGCCTTTGGGTAACAGAGAGAAACTCATCTTCAAGCGCTTTTAGTTTGAGAAGCTGTGCTACAAACAGAGAGCTCCCAAAGCTCTCAGACCTTGAAGCCTGAGAGCAGCATGCACCATGTTTCCCTTTAGAAATGGAGGAAGGAATGGCTGGAGAATTACAAACCAGCAACCCTGGCTTACATGTCTGGGAAAGCCCTAGGAAAAAAAATTAGAGGGGTAGTAAGTATTTCTTAAGCACAAATTGTTTCAGAATTATCTACTTCGCTTTTCTGGCAGAGCTAAGGACCTAGTAGGAAGGCAATTTTGCAAATAACTGGGTATTTTTTGTTAAATAAAGTACCTGCACTTACTTCCTATGTTTTTTTTTTAATTAAAGGTTAGAACACCCGACTTGCCTCCAAACACCCTGCCTTCACATTCCTCTCCAGATGGGGTAAACAGGAAATCTTGCATAATTGTCCATGTTCCTTATACCAGTTTGGCATTGACATCGTGCCAAAGGGCATTTAACACCTTTGCTCTTAAGAACCCCCAGCAGTTTAATTACTATTGGAATTATGACTTAGGAAGAAAAACAACAGCCTATTTGTTGAGCAAACATTACAATAAGCTGAATGTTTTATTTCTCAATCAAGTTGACTCTGTGCAGCTCTGTGAACTCACCTCCAGGGCAAAAGGTAGGAGTGATAGGCCAAACCCCTTTATCCTGTTATACAGATTATGTGGTCAAGTAGCACAGGAGCAAAGTGCTTGCTAATGACCTAAAGTAACCATCTACAGTAAATGTCTGAAAAATACCTAATGTGGGTTTTAGAGTAGACTTCGAGCACTGAAATAATCCACTTTGGAAAATCCTGTTCATGGCCAAGTATATTCAATAGTACTTGATGAATAAAGCTCCCTTCCTGGTCCTCTGGATCTCACATTTCTTTCCAGACTGTGGCCCAGTTCAACTGAGGGGCCAAATATACCAGCTAACCTTCCCCTGTCACATCCACCTTTGAAACAGGTAGGACATTTTCCTAGCACACGTGGCTTGACCTACCCTCTGTCTGATCTGACCTCAGCACCAGACCTCCTCCTTGTCAGCAGGCCAGAAGGCTGCCACGTAAGAGGGTTTGGCAATGTGGGTATTTTTAAAGGAATAAATCAACCCATATTGCTTCTTTCAAAACTGCTGTGAGGGACCCCTGGCTAGGAGAGGGATGCTGGGTTTGGAGAAAACAGCTAATTCTAGAGGCAGTCTGCATACAGCCCCGTGGAAACCGTGTTTAACATCTCTGCACAGAAACCACAGTTCCTCCGTGCGTGGGTTGTTGGGGGAGATCGTACTCATGAGGCATTGAGTACTTTCTCCCTACTCATAGTGTCTGAGGGCTTTGAATAGCAGGGGTGAAAAGGTCAAATACCTCAGAGGAAGACACTGAAACATCTGGTCTGGTAAATGATGCTTATTATTGCCTTCTTTGTAACATTACAAGGTGTCAGCATTAAAGATCTGAAAATGTATTATGTGCTGTGTATCTTTCCAGGCAGCAAAAAGACAGCAAACTCAATGCAAAGGCTACATTTCACTGCATATCTACAGTTCTCAAGCATCCTGAAATCCTGAAAGGATCATAGTGGTTCAGTGAGTCCAGGGTAGTGCTGGGTCATTATTTAAACAGCCTCTAAAAATACACCTTGATGTTGTGCTTTCTGGAGGAGAAGGGAGGGGAAGATCTAAAGGGAAAAAAGAGGAAAAGACTTGAAACAGGAGAGGAAGAGCCCCAGAAAAAAGGGGAACAAGACAGTGAGGCTGTGAGTACATTAAGAAGAGGCAAAAAGCAAAGGGAAGTCCGTGTGTGGGGGTGTAAATATCACCCCTGAGAGGACAACTCCACTGAGCATCTGTGTTTGGTAGGCCAGGCCATCCTGGTGGTTCCCAGCCTGTGCACTGACTCTGTGTGGCCAGTCAGAGTTCTCATGGTAACATCTGAATGCAGACACACAACATCTGTAAGCATTTGTTTAAATAGAGTTGAGCAGTTTATTTTCAGCAGCCTAAGTGGTGTCCTTAGA
Source organism: Rhipidura dahli (assembly GCA_013399225.1). Lineage (NCBI taxonomy): Eukaryota > Metazoa > Chordata > Aves > Passeriformes > Rhipiduridae > Rhipidura > Rhipidura dahli. The sequence goes on from VXAC01008525.1 coordinate 377,286, forward strand.
AGACAGGAGAGCCTGGAAAAAGGCTAATGAGGATGTAAAAATGGAACCTGGATACTACAATAAGTCTGATCAT
>VXAC01008525.1:377409-475284 GCA_013399225.1 Rhipidura dahli
AAAAAAAAAAAAAACCAAAACAACACCTTGGGGGAGTCCAGCAGCAGACGAACAGTCAAGTTCAAGACACCACTCTTAAAGTGTTTATTAAAATCTGCCATATCATTGCTGGTACATCACTGTAACATGAGGAGTCAGATTCTGCTTTGGGAACTGCACAGACTTGAGATTCCAGAGCTGATCATCAGAAAGTTCAACAAAACTACACTTGAGCATTAAGAGGTTTAGGGTAAGTCACAAAAGTTATCAAGGTGTAACACAGATTAACTTTACCTCTCTAACCTATTGCATCAAGCCACAGGCCCACAGAAGAAGAAATATCTTCAACTCCAAACAAGCACACTCACAAATGTGGGCTTAGAAATCCTCACACAAATAAATTCTGTAGTTCATTTGATTTCTCCTGGTCAGAGTTGCTGCAAGATGGAAGCATTTCTTCTTTGCTGTTTAGTGTCAAGGTTCAAGCAGCATAGAGATTCTGTGGGATCCCTTTCACACCCAGGCCTGTTATCTGTTTAAAAAAATTAAAAATTAAAAGATAAAAGAAAGGAAACAGATAAATCTCCAACTGAGTATAATGAAAACATTCAAACATTGTAGAACAAATATCATAGCAACAGACTCCTATCTGGAGGGTCCCCTGCTTCAAGAGGAGCCCAAAAAGAGTCATTACTTGGAGTTCTTTCAAACTGTTTAAGATCACTAAGGTTAGCTAGCATCACTCAATCATTTGACTAATTTAAATGTTATCTGTGGCCCTTACATGTAGTCCTTATCTTCAAAACACATCATAGTAATTTTTAACATGCTTTGTCCGTGCAAGACAAATGTGAATTTGGAAAATACCAATTCCCTTGTGGAACTGGAGAACTCAAGAACAAAACCAAAAAAGACAAAGCTCATTTAATCCTCCTGTGGGCTTCTAAACTATACTGCTTGAGGAATATATCAAGTCTCAGCCATGAGAAACCAGCCCTAAGAACTCTTTTCAACTGGAGTGTCCCAGATCCTAGCATAGATCTCTATCCCTCCTGTAACGTCTTCATCCTGTTGCCAAATGGATAAAAGAGTTTGGTTTGGGTTGATGGCAATTGCTGAGTAAGAACTGCATTTTATTCTCCTAGTGTTGTTTTTCCTAGTGGAGTGGAAAAAAAAAAAAATGAAGAGAGAAACAAGTTTCAGCTTCAAGAGCCCTGGAAAAAAAAGTTTCTCAAAAAGTAGCAGTCATTTTTAACAGACCAAAAAAAATCCCAAAGGTTTTCAAACTGGGATGCAAAATTTTGGTGAATTTAAGCATTTAATTTTTACAGGACAACTATGTTCTGTAAACCTTTAGATTTCCTGGCACAATTAAAAACTGAGAAGTAAGAGACTGAAATTTCAAAAAGTGATGAAAATATACTAAGAGATAAAAGCAATTCCTTACTGTATATTACAAAATATACTATCCATATGGCAGATCCATACCCACTGACTGCCTTCACTGACCAGCCAACCTGGCAAACCCAGCTATCAACACTATTACTTGTAATTTTTCCAAATCTTACTTCCAAGTGCATGAGCAGCTCTGTAAAAGCAGCTGTGCCTGGCTAGGGAACAAGCAATGCACCTGGAGCAGCTCATGAGGCAAGTGGGATGAGCAAGGGCAGCCAGGGCCACCTCACTCGCAGAACATGAGGCTTGGCAGGTCTGATGTACAGAAGGAAAGAAATAAAATCTGCTCACCTTGAAAATCTCTCCCGCGTGAGGTTCCTTGGCTAAGGTGGCCTCGTCCAGTCCATCATATGCAGAAGTCACATACATTTCTGAGTAGTCTCTTCCACCAAAGCAGCAAGAGGTGATCCTCGGAGTAGGCAGCCTCACAGTTTGGATTCTTTTTCCTGGGAAAAAATGTGCAATTCTTTTCTCATATTCTTTTTCCAGGAAGCATATAATTATTAGTGCACATGGCAGAGATGTGACATTTACTAGAAGGTACCTCCTCTTCAGACAGAGACCATATCCTACAGGACAGTTTATGGGGGGAAATCAATTTATTTCATCAACCTCATCTCTTAACTATTTTTCAGGCTCTCCTCCACATCTGTGAGGCTTCATTTCCTCTTCTCAAAATGAAGTAGTACAGTGTGTGAGGCCAGGAAGGGCAGGGACACCTGACCTGGGATGGATGTTTTTCCTTAAAGCATTTCCCAGTTAAACATTTCAATGCTGAGAAATTTTATATGTAGTATTTTGGGATTTTTTGTAGTGGTATTATTAAGAAGAGTGTGCAAACAGTGGAAGCAGGAGTACCTGACACTGGGAGGCAGCACAGGGAGCTGAACTCTTTACATGATCAGAGCCTGAACCAGCAGTGCTCTTGGCAACCCACGGGGCAGAAATGGGCAACAAATTTCACCTTCTTATCTCACTTTCAAACTGTCCCTCCTGCTGCAATTCCCCTCAGGTTTATATGCACAGGCTGGTGGAGGTGTTACCTGTCTCTGGGTCTATGCGGATGACTCTGCCGCCGTCAATACAGGCCACCCAGAGCTTCCCTTCGGCATCTATGCACATCCCGTCAGGCATTTGCTCCTCCTTTTCCAGATGGTACAACAGTTTGGGGCAGGCTGCAGGAAGAGTTACAAAGCTGATGTTATGTGGGCTGCTACCCATTCTGTATCAGTTCCTAGTCTAACATCTTCCAGGCTCTTGTAAACAGCTACGTTCATTTTCTGTGGGAAAGACATGCTGCAAAATGTACGTCCCATACACATTTTGCAGGTGTGTTAAAAGCCTAATTCAGCCTGGCTGAGACAAGTCCCCAGCACAACCATTTCAGTCTGGGATTGCAGCAAATTAGTGCTCCTGTTCTTTGACCAAGAGAACAGAACAAAATGCCCCCATCTCTCTTGTTAACCCACCTGCTGCCTGCCATAACACAGCTGCTGCAAGAGCAGTAACCTTTCCTGGACTTTTATTGCTCATGGCAGCCTGGATATGTCACATAAATAATCACCTTGGTTTAAACGTTGGTGATAAGCAATCTCTCCCAGCTAAAGATCAAAAACTTTACTTTTTAATGGCCAAGCAAGCAATCAGTTTTGATTAAGCCTGGACACCAACTGCTCATGGTCTAGGATGCAGTGTAGATGTGTTGGTGGGCACATATGGTCCATGGAGCAGGGTCCACGAACCGTGGACCACATCCTCTGATCCACCTTCTGGCCATTACACTACCCAAGAAGAGACAGTTGTGAGCATAAAGCTGAGCCTAGGAAGCTCAAACACACTACTTTTTTTTTTAATTGCAGGGGGGGAAATTGCATTATATCTTCTTTAGAAATCTCATATCATAAAATCTGTAGAAATAGATGTTCTCAACAAAATGAAATCTGAGTGAATGTAATTATTTTGTGCGATTTTCATCTCTGATTACCCAAAGCCTGCACTCCTTAAAGTACAAAGGCAGCTGAGCCATTTAAATTCTTGTGAAGCATATTGGGCTGATACAGCATGAAAATATTTCAAAGAGCTTTGAAATGAGATTATACCCATTTTGCTTACGCTTAAATTTTCTTTCTTGCAGATGTAATAAAAAATTTTTATCCATAAAATTAATTTAAGTTAGATTTTACAATGTCTCAATTTCAGAAACTTGGTTAGGAAACCTCCATCATAATGTCAGCTTGATCCTCCAAATACCTTTCTGTGATATACACATGAGCACGTTCTCCACTTGTGTTTATGGAGCTAGCACAATCAAAGTAACTCCAGCAGATGGCACTCAACAATAAATAGCATCCTAAAAGCTCTTTCTCATTCTGCAGTGTAAATGGCTTCTTCCCTGCAACTCCTTGAACAGGTCTAAGTATGAGCCATCCCTCCCAATGTAAGTAAGCTGAAAGACTGTCAAAAGTTTGCTCACCAAATATACCTGGTGAGTAACTAAATTGAGAAATATCACAATCAGCCTGCTGACAAGCTGTAACCAGAAGATATGAGATCTGTCATATAAATCACTGCATCTCACAGGCCCAGGTCCTGCTGCAGACTACAGTAGTGCAGTAGCACTACTTGTCACCAAATTTAAAAGCATGTGTACCGATCTTTCCAGTGTGCACATCATAGCTGAAGGCATGGACAGCATATGACAGGCTGTCAATGTGGAAGAAGGTCCTGTGGTCCAGAGACCAATCCAGACCATTGGAGATGTCCAACTGGTCCAACTGTTTTATTACTGAATGATCAGGGAAGAGGGTATAGAGAGCTCCTTGCCGCCTCGCTCGGACCCCTGGTGCTGTCTCTTCAGCCATTGTACCTGAAATAGAAGTGGGAGCACTGGTTAGAAAGTAGAAGCTTGTTCCTTGTGTTTGATCAAAAACCTTTCTAAGTGTTATCAAGAGGTCCTAGGGAGAATCACAAGACTGTTGGGTTTTTTTCTTTTCTTCCTAAAAAGAGATTTCTAGGAAAAATTCTTTGCTGTGAGGCTGGTGAGGCACAGGAACACGTTGCCCAGAGAGGTTGTGGATATCCCATGCTTGGAAGTGTTCAAGGCCAGGTTGGATGGGGCTTTGAGCAACCTGGTCTAGTGGAAGGTGCCCCTGCCCATGGCAGAGGGGTTTGAACAAGATGATCTTTAAGGTCCCTTTCAACACAAACCATTTTATGACTCTACAGTTCTAAAATTCTATGATGAAAGGGACTAATAGGTCCTGTCAGATTCATGAGAAAGAGGAAAAGGAGCAGAGCAGGAGCAGCTACCTCCCACAGAGCCGATCCTGGCCAATGACAGAATGATTCTGCATTGCCATGAGGTTTTAAGTCATAGACATCAAAGACCCAAAGGACCACCAGGACATGCCAGGGGGTTGAGGTTTTGCTCACAGCGAAAGTCAGCATGCAGGCAGGCATCCTATGCTCTTTTTGCTGTTGTTTTTTGTAGGCTATTTTCATGATTTAAATGGGCCATGGCCTTAAAATACAGGTGCACACCATGTGCCTGAGAGTGTTGTCCAAACTGTTCTTGAATTCTGTCAGGCTTGGTGCCATGACTGCTTCCCGGGGGAGCCTGTTCCAGTGCCTGACCATGCTGTGGGTGAAGACCTTTTACATAATACACAACCTAAACCTCCTTCTTGCCTTTAGAAGGCTGAGGATCTCCCCCCACATCCTTGTTTTCCACAGGCTAACCAAGAGAGGCTGCATGTAAAGGGTGCAAGCTGCAGTTCACATTCTCCTCTAGAAGCTGCATCCTTCTCTACATCTCCCGAAAATTTCCCACCTCTATGAGCCCTTCACTGGCTTTTCACCTTCCAAGGAGGCAGTTGTTTGAAAAACACCGTCCACCAACTTGGAGAGCCTTCCTGTCAGATGGCCCTTGTCAACAGCACCTGTCCTCATCTAGGTCAGAGCATGTGAAGTCTCCTGTCCTCCTCCACTGGGCAGTAACCAAGCAGATCATTCACATGACAGAGAATAAAAATACCTTATATAAAATACACCATAATTAGTTTCCCTTTGCTCCAGAGTAAATTTCTGCCAGGAACTCACCAGCAAAAAACCTCCCCTTTGGATCCACTTTCCCATCATTGAACCTGTTGTTGGGTTTATCCTGCTCGAGCTCGAGGATGGTGGTGACTGCCTGGGTGTCCCAGTCCAGGAAGGCAAACCTGGTCCCCAGGGCGATGACGTAGCCCCCACACTGCCGCAGTGCCACTGAGCCAACACGGGCATCTGTGGGGGAGAGAGAGCTGAAGATGAAGGGGAGCTCTGGGCCATCACAGCCCTCACCGAGGGCATCTGGGCATGACTGGGACATCCCAGATGAGATCCCTTTCCTGACTGGGAAAGGCTGAGCTGATGCTGAGATCCTTCTCTCCTGGGATTGTTAGCACATGTCTCTGGCTCTGTGTTCCATGGATTTTTCCACCTGCTTAGAACAGCACAGCCACTAGCACTGTACCTTTTCCTCTGCAGGTCCCAAATGAAAAGTGCATTCCCATTTAGGCTTATCAGGGCAACATGTGCATGGTCCTCTCCGCTCAGCTGGCTTAGGCCACACTGTGCTCAGCAACACATTGTGGGAAGACAGGGTGTGTGGTCCCACGGAAAGTAAGAGAGACCACCAACCTGCTGGGCTCCTGCCAGGAGGGAGGGATGAGACAGACAGAGAAGACTCCCAGGATGAAGCAGTGAGTACAGACTCTTACCCACAGACACGCTCTGCACCTCATTGGTGATTGGGCTCCAGCGGCAAACTTTCTGCGAGTTGATGTCTACATAGACAAGCGCATTCTCCCTTTCTTCCCAGACTGGGCATTCTCCCATCCGGTTCTTCTCCTTCACAACAGACTCGATTTTGATGGAGGAAGACATGATCTGAGAGGAAGTTAATAATGGATGTGATTAGAAGCCCTCATGTGGATTTTTTATGGCTACAATGTTTAAAAGCAGAGTTTGTAAATGGCAAAGCACTCAAAATACCACATGACAGAGTAATTTAGGAGGTTCCTGTGATATTTCCATGCTCTCATGGCTAGAATGAGCTCAAGGCACCAAAGCTTCTGCTTAGCAAAACTTTCCTAAACCACAGCAGCTGATGAGGCACCTGCCTCCAGGCACAGGAGTGCTGGGGCTATGGCCCTGAGCTGGAACCAAGCTGCTGTCTGGGGATCAGTGATCCTAAGGGTCCCCCAGACCACGGGGAGGGATCAATAGGCAGCAGCACCAATGAGTCAGAAACCTTTTTGTGGAAAAACAAGGCTCTGACGTGTTAACACAGGTGCATTGACTTCCTCCATTGGAAGACATTTATTCACCCACAGCACCGACTGCACTTTGCCATGGAGGCCACTGCAAAACAAGTGCCTGTTCCCACACCAAGTCAGTGAGAATATGCAAATGCTGAGGAAGGCTTCTGCCTTTGAAATTCTACTACCTTGTTTTCCCTCCAAGCATTTCCTCTTCATCAGCCCCTCATTGCCCCAACTTCATCTCCAATCCCTGCTGCGCACTCCAGATTTTGCCCAATGCCAGGCTGTGGGATGCAGTTACCCCAATTGTTGCTTGGGAGGCCAAAGCCACCAGTGAAGCTCCCATTCCATATGCCTGCTTCTGCCAGGAGTTGATCATACCCTGGCTACCCCATCCCCATCGCAGCAGGGTGCTCACAGGGACATCACTCAATCAGCCACAACTGACTGACACCCACATAGGGTGCACAATCCATCAGATTTGTGTCCAGAGCCCAATGACATCCTCCAAAACACAGATCCTGGGCCTGTCCTGACCTTGCTGTGGAGTGGCATGTGAACAATAACCTCCACCATTCAGCACTTACAAAAGAAAGAGGCCCACTCACTGCCCCAGTCACCCCTAATGGAGCCGCCTCCACTGCTGCACCCATTGGCCTCAGCACATTTTTTTCCACAGATGGGAAGATAATTCTTGGGAGGCAGCCAATCCCTGACATAACATCAATCCTAGGGATTACTGTCTTCAAGTGGGTATTGTTTCCTAGTAGGTGAGCTGGTGATAAAGTTTACAGATAATTAATTAGCACTAATGCACTTCAAAATACATGGGAAGAGCCAGTCAATCACTGTGAGTGGAAACACCAGGGCTGAGGGACATGGGATCTTTCCTGCAGTGAGTCACACCACCAAGGTAAGATTCAAACATCCCAGCTTTCAAATACATTCTTCTCCCTTCCAAAAAACACTGGCCACAAGAGGCTGGGCAGCAAGCTGCTCCACACAGGCAAACAGCATCAGACTAAAGCATAAATGCCAAATTTTAACCTCCAAAAACCTGTTAAACAATGCTTGAGCTGGAGGAGTGAGTTCCTCTTGGGTTAAACCTTTGTGTCATGTGGCTGCCATATGTGGTACCCGAGGCTTGGAGACACAATGCTGACTTTATTGTATCATAGTCTGGAAAGCACAGAGCTGTTCTCATCCCTGTGGGAAAACAAGAGTTCGGCAGCAGCCCGGCAGCAGTGAGGTTCCTGCAGAGGCAGAAAGCCTCCAGATCTGCAGTAGCCAGTGGGTATTCATCTTGTCAGCTGTTTCATTGACCCAACTGAGCCTTATTAAACCTTTCCTTTCCATTTCATTTATACCCCTCTTTGTCCAACTTCTGCCCACACCAACACAGGGGCCTGGCAGATAAGGCATGGTGAAATACTGATTCACAGACCCACCCCACATGCCACATGGGGAGTACACAATCACACTATTGCCAGCTGTTTCGCAAGGCACAGCCAGGGGAGAAACCATCCTGCCTGCATCAGCTGCCTGCTTCCCCTCTCCTGTCCACCCAGGGATGCTGCAGAGACCTGCCCTGTCCCATGGACCCTCAGTGCACATCTGCCTTCCCTGACTGGACACTCAGCCTCAGCATCCATCCCCTCTGCAAAGTAATAAATCCTGTGTATCACTCCAGCTGTGGAAGTTTTCATACTGGTGAATATTTTGGCTCAAATCATCATCACCCCTCCCTGTTTTTAAGAAGAGGGCAATTAGAAGGGAATGTCTGTGTTTTGCGAGCTGAGGTTTCACTAATTTTTACAAGCAGCTGAAAATGGAGGCTTTTAACAGGAAGAACCATCCAACCCTAAGTGGCAGCATTGCCCTCCAAAAGAGCCCCCACGAGCTGGGAGGGACTCAGCCCTGGTCCTGTCCAGTCCATGTTCCCCCTGTGCTCAATGAGCCACCTCCTGCCATGTCCTTCCCCTGCTGACACCCCGTGGAACTATGCAGCGGTAGCGTTTCACCCAATACAGCATCTCAGAGGGAAAAATGAGGAAATGACCCCAAAGAAACTGGTTCAAAATACCCCAGCATAATCAGTCCCCAGCCATCCTGCCACCTGGAACCTGTATCTGTGGCAGCTCGCACCCTGCTTGGTACAGCACTGACCCATCAGGGATGGGCATGCAAGGAAAAACAAGAGAAATTCCAAGCAAAAATCACCAAATCCTTCTGTAGTCTCCCAAAATGAAATACCTGAAAAAAAAAATCATCACATTCACCCTACCTATATCCTCTTTCAAACATTTTGTTGGCTCTGCAGTCTCCTGGACTCATGCCTAAACCCTTTATGGAGACTAAGGGATGGACAGGTGTCACAAAAACATTTTCCAAGTTAAACTGTTAAACTGTTTAACCGATAAAAGTTACCGGAATCTGGAGACCATAAGAAAAATTTCCTGTTAGAAATAAAAAACTAATGTAAAAACATCCTGTCCGCTCTAGAAACTAAACCCTCTCTCTGGTAGCTGTTTGAAAAGAGCTTTTATAGACCTCAGCCCACATCACTTTTCAAATGATCTGGACAAAAGTTGGTCATTTCAGTACCCCTAAAAAGATACAGGTAAAATACAAATGAATGGTTGGCTTTAAAAGTTTTTCTGCTGTTTCCCTCCCTCTATCCCTCCCATGCAAACACACATCATTTCATTTTTGATGTCAAGCTGAACCTTCAAATAAGCAGGCAGACAGCTAAAACTTTTAATGCACAGTCAGGCAACCATCTGCATAAGCCAATATTAAGAACCCTTTTCCCCTCAGTCAAACAGCTAAATATTTTTACCAAGCTGGAGGACACCTATGCAAAACTCTGCCGTTCATCACATCAACGCACCTGATGAGGAAAATATTGCAAGACCTGGGTTGGTGACTCTTTTCCAGCACTGGTCCAATGAAACTGGCTGCTGTTTTCAGCGACGGTTAAAAATGTGCACCAGTTGATGTCATCTGCATGGAGCAGGTAACCTTTTACATTTTGTATTCAGTCAGCAGTCACATGAATGATGAGGCAGGGACCAAAGCCTTTCTGAATGGTCTGGTTTGCAGTGCCAGCAGCAGGACATGTGATAGAGAAAAATCCTTGCTCAGTATTTTTCTCATGTCAGGAGAGAGCGAGAGGGAAACTGAGGCGTTGCACCATTCGGTCGCCCCAAGGGCTAGCCCAGTCTTCCCAAATTTGGGGTGTTAAAAAGGGAAGGTTAATGAAAGATGCTGGGGAGGGTTCTGTAGTACTCTGATAAGGAAAAAAAATATTGTTGTGATTAAAGCTTATTATCATCGTTAAGACTTGGCGCCTACTCCCAGCTGTGCCACAACCTTCTTGTGTGTGAAGTCACAGGGCTCCTTACCTCGAGCATGCAAAGCCTGATCCCACTTTGGCAAAGAGCTCCAAGCTGCTGCCTGTAGCACACACAGGGAAGGACTTTTGCCAGGAAGTCTCAGCAATTGCCATGGATGCTGCTGGATGGTGATGTCTTGCCTGGCTTTTATTTCCTTCTATCGTTGGCATTTGCCTTCTTTTTTTTTTTTTTTATTTTTTGTCTGTGGGAGGCAAAGTGGAAGATGCCAAGTGCCTTCTCCCACCCAGCCCTGCTCATCAGAGGTAGGTGATGGCAGAGCCAGCAAGGTAGGGAAAAGGCAGGCTTGCCATGGGGACAGAGTCCAAGCCAGGCAGTGAGCCAGAGCAATCACCAGAGTTTTGGTGACAGGGCCACACTCAGCGTGGGCAGAAGCCACTTGGGAGGAATCGGCCCCAATCCAACATGCAGGAACAATGCATTTCTTTACTCATGAAAGACTTTGATGAACTTTTTAATTTGATGTTCAAATGATTCACAGGATGAATATGTTTCCCTGATAAGCAAGTAGACAGGATAGATGTATTATCCTATCACAGTCGCCATCAATCCACATTCAGAGATTAAAAAATTACAGCCCTAAGACAGAGACAAATTCAAACATTTCTAGGGAAAAAGCCAGTAATATTTCCAAGTCAAACTCCTTCCAAAATCACTGTATTACAAGCAAAGTGATTCTGGGTGCCTTGAGGACCCTTCTCAGACTTCCTTGGCCTTCAATGGCTCCATCCCATCTCAGCACAAACCTCCAGTCTCTGCTTGCTCTCAGAAAAATTATCACATTACTCTCTGCTTGCTTTCTTTTAACCTAGCTGATAACTTTGAAGGGAGGCTCAAGTAGAAAAATATGCTTCTTGTTCCACAGCATTTTCAGCTGGAACACATATTCAAAAGGAAAATTCTGGGTTATGATAATTTTCACCGAAAATTAATATTCAATTGAAAAGAAAAATGACTGAAAAATGTAAGTTATCTTGTTTTCTGCAAAATATTTCCCAAAGCATTTTCTCTAAATGGATTTTGTAGGAGAAAACCACATTTTCCACAGAGCTTTTCTCTTCTGGTGACTTGACTGACTTCCTCACCACAGGATGCAGCAAAGTAAAACAAGCCAGGCAGAGGGACAAAGAATTCACCTTGCTGCGACTGGAAACACCAAACGTAGAGCTTTCTGGGTGAGCAGCTCAGATGCTGGATCACCAGTGGCACAGGAAGGACAGCAGCTGGGAAAATTATACCAGAACACGTCTCTCTAACTTATTCAGATGGCTGCAAATGCACTGGGGATGTCCCTGCCACATTTTGCACCATCTCTTATTCCTTCCCTGACCACTTCTAGGCTACCAACACAAGTATCACACCTCCCACCCTGCCATTTCAACATCCCCCATGTCTGCCTTTCCAGAAGTCGTTCACTTTAGGAAGAGACCAACTTTAGGAGGTTTTGTGGGTGTTGTTGAGTGGTGCAACTCTGCAGTAGCAGGTGCATATATTTGCTAGCCAGCCAGCTATTCTTTTAATTGTTTCCACAACATAAAGAGCCTGGCCCTGTCGTGCACTTTGTTTGTTTCCAGTGTTGCCGGGTTGCAAAGCAGAAGTTTCTAGTGAAGTTGGCCAAAGGCAGCCACGCACCCCTGTACCTCTGGCTGACACCCAACCACCCTGTCTCCTTCTGGTGTGGCTTCCTCTCTCCTTTCCCACTGCTTTGGTATCCTCTGATGCAACTCTTACCACTTCTTTTTATAGTCCCTAGTTTTTATCAACATAGAGTAGTCAGGAGAATATCAAGGCATTATGGCACGATGTAATGTGATATTTAAATAATTGTACTTGTCTTCTGCTCCCCACAGGCATGTGCTCAGACAATAGAATTTGTTCCTGTGGCTTTGCAAATGTTTAGTAAATCCATCGCTTCCCTTTTTCCCCCACAACTCCCCAAAATATACTTGTGTTACTTATTCCCCTTGAGGGTCCATCTTGTCATTCATTCCGCTAGAAACTCAACTTTGCCTGTTATTTGGTTGTCCTAATCTCTTCATGTTTTTATGCACCTCTGCCACTGTCTCCGTCTTGGAGATGACAACAGGCATGGTTAGAGTTAAGGAAGACACAGGTATTAAAAACCCCGAGCAGATACAGGTATAGCTACTCACCCCAGCGATGTCCCACTCGACAGCGTTGTCCAAAAGTGAAGCCAAGGCTTATCTTTTCGGGTTTCGCCCTTTTGTAGGAAGGGCCTGGTCCCTCCCTTGTGCTCGAGATGGGAAGAACTGGAGCTCCCCAGGCAGTCAGTGCCGCCTGCTTTTATTTCAGCAGAGCTATTTTGCCAGCAAAGGATTACAAGAGCTTTCTCCAGCTTGGTTGGGAATAACTACGCTTCACCTATGACTATAGATTTTGGTCATGAGGGTGAAGAAACCCTTCAGGGCACAGCAGCTGCTCCTCCTGATACAGCCCGTCCTGTCACCGGCTTCTTGCTCAACCCTAATTGAAATCAGTGCTGGTCTTTGATCAAAGAGGTGAGCGCCATTAATAAGCAAGGGATTAAACAGAAGTCAGGAAGCCTTCCTAATTGAGGGAACCGGCAACGGCTCAGCTCCAGTTTGCCAGATCCAGTGCTCTGTCATGGGACTCAAGTCAAAATACGCCGGCAGCACCAGTTTGAGCTCCTCGGGGCTGGGGCGCGGGAAGCAGCTACAGCCTCTGCACTGGAGGCTGCGCGGAGACGCGCTCCCAGGGCATTTCGGCAACATTAAAAATGCAGCTCTCCTGGCAGACTTGGCTCTTCCTGCTCATGTGAAGCCCATGAAACCTGTGTAGCAAAGCCGAGCAGGTGCTTTTACAGAAGGGGGAGGTGGCATTCATTTGTAAAATGTCTGCAGCAGCTTATTTTACCTGCCTCTGCTCCCACACTCACAAGCACAAAGAAATGTGTTATTCAAACACTTGCCCAGTGCCACCCATGCACAGCATGGAGGAACAGGGGCTCCAGCAGCCATATCCTCCCTGTGTCTCATGGGTGCCTCCTGGCCAGCTGTGATAAACTAATCTCTGACCCAATTTTTCATGCCCATACAAGCTATTGCTCTTACTTTTCTAATGCAGCAAGATAAAAAAGATCAGCTTGGCTTTTTGTGTTGCGCTGGCAATCACCCTACTGCCATTGTGGTGGTTTGGGAGTGAGCACAGGTACAAGGCCTCAATAGCCATGGCAGAGGGCTTATCTGTGTTCACACCCACTTATTTTCTGCTGCATCTCCGATATCCATTAGCAATCAACCACAGCAGCCCAACAGCACAGTTCCTGAGCTGTGGCTGTCACCAGGTTTGTGACTTTAGTGAGATCAGAGCCTGAACATGCCACATCCACCATCTCCCTCAACTCAAGCTTTCTCAATACTGTGTTTGAGATTGCCTTGTAGCACAGAGTAAATGAAGGATATGGACACTCCACAAAGAAGAAGGCCCAGCTTCCTTCACTGCCTCACGCTTGTCCACACTGCTTAAGTGGGGCTGTTTAAATCTCCTTTTTTTTCCAGTTGTCACGACAGACCCCTGCATGATTTAAGGAGGGTAAACAGCAACTTGCACAAAATAATCTTTGAACCCTAGGATCAAAGCAGCACTGAGGCCTCGGTGGGCAGCTGAGTCCCTGACTGCACTCAAGGGCACGGCTGACACAAGATGATCGAGCAGAAACTAACTCCACAGGCCGGCTGTGCCATCTCGGATGGCAAACCATTATGTGCTGATTCTTGGAGCTACCTGGAGAGAAAAGGCACTGCCTTGCTTGGCAGCCACTGAGTGCATTACCCTCACACAGCAGGGTGGGGACACAGCTATTCCACCTGCAGGTGGAGGTGCACTAACATGGGAACATGTAATACTCCAAGAGCAAAACTCTGCAGTCTAAAATCCAGCTGAGATACATCACAGCTGTTGCAGCACATACCAAAGTTACCAGGCCTCTCACTGGATTGCAAAACGCAACCCAGTAAGTTTTGTCATTTACAACAGGTGGTGTGAAGAAATCCCAGTGGAACTTCCCTTTCCTCCCCATTTGTAAAAGCAGTGCCTATTCGGGCATTCCTTGCCTCTCTGTGCTCTGGGGGAGGTTGGTTCAGGAGGAGGTATGTGCAGGAAGGGCCAAGAATGCCTGATGTTTTCCTGTCATCGTGGATGTCCCCAGAACAGGAAAAGATCTTCAAAGGATGGAAAAAGATACGGTTCTTGATTCCAAAAATCTGTGTTTATATTTAACAAAATGAGCAGCATGGTAGCATGCACTGGGGATAGAGGGTGGTCAGCTCCAGCCAGAGTTAATTTAAGCACAGCCACAGCCGAGACCTGTTAGAAGGAAGGTGCAGGTGCACAGTGAGAGGTATTAATGTTTCAGTTGTTGAGAACATCACAGGACAAATGAAGTAACAGTTAAAACAGTGGTAAAACCACCAAAGGGCATTTTATGAGGAACTTCAAAAATATGTAAAGGAGACAGTGCAAGTAGTTTAATCAGTAAAACAACATAACGTAAATTGCAAATGAGACAGAAGAATACGAAATAAAAAGATATTAAAATATTATTTAATCATAAAAAGGAATTACAACAGTAGCTTATTAGCATGACAATCTTTTTAGCACAACAGAAAAAGTACCATCATATATTTAAAGTAAGTTTAAACGGGAAAAAAAGATCAGTTTTAAAATATTCCATGTATTTCAGTAGTTTTTCATCCTTTCCTGATGAAATATTATAATGGTGTTATGATTTCAAAGCAAAAGATGCTGAACACCAGAATACGACCTTCAGAGTTGTCTTGCTTATGTCAGCCCTCTCTAATCCATTCTGAAGAGTGTGTATTTAACCTGCAAATGGATATGGTGGAACTCCTTTCACCCCCAGTCCTGTTATCTGTTAAAACAGAGAAAAAAAAAATTAGAGCGACAATTTACCATTATCAGACACTTGTTTTCCTTACACAACTAGACATGGTTTAACTGAGAAATGGACTGTGTCCTCCAACTTAACATCCTACTATATTTTGCAAACATCAGCTCATCATAGCTAGGAATTTCAATGCATGCTCTTTCTCTAAAGCTCAGTAATCACAGGCCAGAGTCCATTCCCCAAAAGCCTCTTCCCTTAGATACTGCTAAGCCTTAATTCTGCAGTTCACAATGTAGCCTTCAGCGTGCACACACAGAGAAGAGCAGGGCTTTAAAACAAATCCCAGTGGAACAAATTTTTGAAGAGATAACTTTGTGATAATTAACTACAAAATAAATAAAAAGCGGATGCTTTTATCTGTCACTGATTAAGACACATAAGTATTTACCCATCCTTTCCATAATAAATAGAAAATGCAAACAATGCTGGGAGAGGGAGAAGTATAAAAAGATGACTGCATAGGATATTTGCACTATCAGCATAGTTACAAAGTTTAAACCCCAAAGTATCTTCAAATATCTAAATGCATTTAACTTTCTGCAACAGGAACAAAACATACAAATAGCTTAACATATATATGATCAATGTTCTAACAACTATCTTTTTCCAGCTTCCCACCACTCCCAACTGGTTTGCTACCTGAAAAAAATCAAGAGTGAAAAAATGGCCTTCTAAAATGAAAGGAGAAAGTATCATTCACCTTGAAAATCCCACCAGCCTGTGGTTGCCGTGAAAGCCACTCTTTATCCATCCCGTCACTGGCAGAAGTCACATACATTTCTGAATAATCATTTCCTCCAAAACAGCAGGAAGTTGTTTTGTCAACTGGAAGTTTCACAGTCTGCAGTCTTTTTCCTGAAGGAAAACACACATGATGTTTCCTGTCTGTCTACTTACAACAAGAAATTTAAACAAATTACTGCAAATAACCATTGTGGAGCCAGGTGTTCTGCAGAAGTGAGAACCAGGGCTGGGGGAAGTCCCATCCTGACTGATGAGCACCAAGACAGGGAGAAGCCAGACTTCTGTGAACCCTGTTGTTGGTGATGCATTGTTTGACAAGTTTCAGTTTCACGTATCACAAACAAATCCCACTCCAATCCCAGTTTGTCCTCTAATTAAATGCTAACATCCACAGCACAGACACGTATCTGAGTTTGTCATCTAGGCAATCCATGCAGTCAATGGAAATGGGATACAATTCCTCTCTAACAGGTCACATGAATCACACCCTAGACCTGCTGACTTTTGTACTTTTAACTACAAAGGCAGCCTGGAGCGAGCAGACCTCGTGCAGCGTTACGGAGGCGTACCTCCTGCTACACCTCTACTGCCTCCAGTTAAGGAAGATTAATTCCTAGAAGTTTTTCCTGAAATTCCAACAGTCCTTCAAATCAAGCTTGCATAAAATAGGGATCATGGGACATGTCTGATGTTTACAAGAAACTAGCACTACCATAAATAATACTACACACTCATTATGCCAATAAACAGCTACGGTCTTAATGACAGTGGTGAACAAATCGCCTCCAGCCCTAACCAGAGGCTGTCGAGACATCTTACAGCAGATTTTCCCAAAATTTCTCCTAATCCTGGGCAATAAGAGCCTATTCCCATTAGGTCTATTTTATGTACCTATAAGTGAATTTCTCTTTCTAGAAATATGCTTAAGCACATGAATTTCCTTACAAAATGTGTCATTTTTCTGTCCTCCCAACTACATATGTAAAGGGCTTGGTCCCCTTATAGCAACTAACTTTAGTGATGTGTTGAAATAGCAGGAAAGTAACTTTGATGATGGGAACCCTAGAAACTGACTGATACCAAGTCTGGGAGAAAGTAGTGGGAAAGGCATTCAAAACAAAAAATCATGGACTGTAGGAAAAGAGGCATGAGCCCCAAAGACAAGGGGATAGACACTGGTTGCAGTTGCTCTCAGTGGATAACAGCCTGGAAGATACCATTTACAAAACTCAGATATGAGCAATGTTTCCCTGGAGTTTCAAGAAAACCTGCACCTGGATGTTCTACAACCTGTCTGAAGTATTACGCTGTGCTTGGCACCTACAGAAGAGGCAAACGTAGCAAATCTTTTTGACACTATAAAAATCAAAGGATATTAAAAACAATCATTAGAAAGAACTGTAAAATATTTAATTGAGGTTCAGATTGGACATTAGGAAAAATTTCTTCACTAAAAGGGTTGTCAAGCATTGGAACAGGCTGTCCAGACAAGTGGTAGAAACATCATCCCTCAAAGTGTTTAAAACCCATGTAGATGTGGTGCTTAAAGACACGGTTTAGGGGTTTAGGGGTGTTTGACAGTGCTGGTTGATGGTTTGACTCCATGATCTTAGAGGTCTTTTTCAACCTTAATGGTTCTAGGATTCTAATTAAAGGAATAAAACTAAGAGGTCACTAAGTGAACAGTAGGTATGTCAAGACTTGATAACATGTAAGTTAGACATCCCTTCTGAGTCATTTGCAAACCCTGTGGGATCAGCCATCAGCTCTTCCCTGTAGCACATCCTCAATCTAAAGGCAGCAGCCATCTCTGTCACAGAAGCCTAGACCCAAAAACCTGCTTCATTCTGAGCCTGTAAACCTTCACTTAGGAAAGATGCCAAACCAACAAGTTTCCTCATCCCATTGCCCTAAAAACAAAGTCCAGGCTTTGTTATCATTGAAACCTGAAAATCCCTCACTGCTCTAGTGAGCTCTTTATCAGTGAATGTATCTGCAACTGGCCGACGGCCATGAAAGCCACACTTAATGGCTATTGTGAGTTAGAAGAGAGGCTTTCACAGAATTCTCTTCAAGCCTGTCTGTGTTATCTCCCTAAATAATTACAATTCATTCAGAACTCAGCAAATTGAAGATTTTAGATATTACTGCAAAATGATAGCATGAGAGGGCAGGTAAGCATGAAATACTCACAAAAAAAGGTGGCTCTTTTTGACATGGACACTTGTCCTGTGAAACTTTGTAACAACATTCCCTGCAAGTGCTATGACATGGGTGAGGGGGAGAGAGAACAGGTTCATGGAAGAGAAATACACTACCAACACATCAGTATCTCATCCATCTGTGAGCACAGTTAAGGACTGGGAGTGCATTAGGGACATGTACTCTGCCATCAATATTCTTACTATCCCTGTGCATCTGCTTATGGACACTATTCCCTCTAGCTTTCCCATATGAAAACACCTTCAAAAGGGAGAAGGAAAAGGTAAAGAAGCAAAAAAAAAGGTCAGGGAGAAATTAAAAGGGCCAGGGAAGAAAATGGTGGAAACAGTGAAAAAGAGAGGAAAAATGATTGAGTCTATTACTATAGGAGGGTATTCAGAGGGCTGGTGGATGTCACCACGGAGTGCTCTGCCCATCAAAGTGAGAAGATGTGGGTCCAGAAACAAGCCCCATCAGTGCTGGCATCTCCCATCTGGAGCTTCCTTCTCCTGGAGGAGGAGAAGGAAGCACCCTAGTGCTGGGGTGCATACTCTGAAGAACAGAAGTCCCACAGGTTGGCAAGACTTTGGATGGGTACAGATTAAAAGCTGAGGGGGAAAGCACAGTCTGAGCCTCAAGTAAAGGTTTCCAGCAGAGTCAGAAGCAAGGCTGGTGCACGTGTGCCTGGCTCTGCTGTGAGCTGCAGACAGGGCACTGGTGTCCCTGAATCCACAATCCCACAAAACCTCAAGCCTTCTACTAGATTCCAGATGCATCCCAGTGCAGTTGCTCTTCTGCTGCATGATGCAAACTTGTGCTGTCTGGGATCTGACAAAATCATGCTCCCGTTCTCACCCAGTGGCCCCTTGCAGTCAGTGTGGTTCAGTTTCCCTTAAGTGCTTTACATGTGTCTTTTACCCAGAGTAAATCATCCCTGGCACACCACTGGATCCAAATGAGAGCAGCAATGAAGGACAGACTCAGACAGTGGGCACATCCAAGACATTACTGTGGGAATGATAAAATGCTGTGGAATTCATTAAACATTTTTTAATTATTTCATTGCAAAATTGATCGTGTAAATAACTTTCAACAATAAAAAAGATGTTGCTGACATCAGTGTCCTGTGGGACTTGTAATAAAATAATAATAAAAATAATACACTAAGCTGAAGAAACAAGACTCAGAAATGGCTTAAGTCATCTTTCCCATTTATCAAAGAGGTAAACACTGGTCTCAATTTTGGAGGATGCAATAGGATGCCAACTCAAACAATTCACAAGTAGAATGATAATCTCCTTAGCGACTTTATCTTTTCCAACACAAAAGAAGCTGGGAACAAAGGAGACTTATTTACAAAGGTAATTTTTGAGACCAGGGACATAAATTTGTTTATAATAATAATAAAAAGGCAAAAAAAAAAGAAAAAACCCCACAGTTTAAAAAAAAAGAGCAGATATACCACTTCTGTGAAGGAAAAAAAAAACCACTTCTCACTCTTTGCTTTTATTTCCTCCTTTTTTTTTTTGTTTTTGTTTTGTTTTGTTTAACACAAAATTCCAGTCCATCTTTTGCAAGGACTTACCTGTCTCAGGATCAAGGCGAATCACTCTCCCACCATCATAACAAGCTACCCAGAGTTTGCCTTCTGTGTCAATGCACATCCCATCAGGAATGCTCTCCTCTTTTTCCAGTTTGTATATACTCCTACGGTTGCCTGCAGGGTAGAAAAACCACAGAACTGAGTGAAACAGTTGTTAAAATTTTTATCAGTTACAGCCCAGCAGAGTTATTTGTACTATTATTTTCAAAAGCTGTGCTGAGGCCCTGAGTTTTTTTCCCATGAAAGAAATAGATTGTGTCTGCTGCCCTGTTTGTTTCCCGAGACAGTTGTTTCTCAGCATGAAAGCCTGTGGGTCAGCTTCTATCCATTGAAAGTATAATCCTTTTTTCTGGCATTCATTTCTAGTGCACCACTCATGTTCCCTACTTGCAGTATTATATGAATACCTGAATAAATTAATGTTAGATATATTCATAAAACTAATTGCTTGTTCCAAAAGCAGTTGGAATCATTTCAAGTATGGGTTGCTCTAGCTGAAGACTTTTCAAACAGTTTGCTGGAACGTGCCAATAATCCCTGTTACAACAAAAAACTGACCTTCAGATCTACAAACTGAGAGCTTACATAAACACAGAGTTAGAAAAAGCATCAATTTCAAAGGCATACTATCAACTTAAAACCAAACAACTCTATCTGAACTTTTACCACTGTTATTAAAGAAAATTAAATCCAACGTTCCAACATTGTTTATTTTATGCTCTGACAACTTCAATGTTTCTCATATGCAGCAATATTCTTAATGAGTTTCCTTTTCGCTCCTGGGGATTGTCAGACTGCCCACAAAAAGAGAGTGAGCAAGAATGAGTGAGAGAGAGAAATACCCTATTTCCTGAGGAAAAACTCAGTTGTAAGCTGTAGCACAGGATCATTATGACAAGGTGATACATACAAAATTACTTTAAATTCAGAGTTTTAAAACTAAACATCAAATTGGCTGTGTTATTTTAATGCAAATACCTCAGCCCCTGTACTCAAAAGCAAATTACTAGTCCAAGTCACGTGAATTTTTCTTTTGCCCAAGCTTGTAGAAGCCCTTAAAGCGTTGTTTTGTTTAAAATTAACGAAGGAAGCTTTGAGTTACTGCTACAGTTGTTGCCTTGTTCTTTCTGCAGAATCTTCATTTAATAGCTTGTATTTTAAAAAACAAAACAGGGTGAAGAGTGAAAAAAAAATCTAGAGAAGCTGGCAGAGGTTTTGCACAAGACTTGTCAACAAGCTTGCTGTCACTTTGCCAGTGCTGCCAGTAACAAGAAACACGCAGCCACAGGAACAGACAGGTGAGATACACTTTGTCCTTTTCACACTGGAAGATCAGATATGCCTCGTGTTTAGTAACAGCAGCATAAGATTACTCCTCAAACTGCCACGCAATTTAAATACTTCATAGTATTACCAAACGACCGTGACCGGTTTGAGCCAGGAGCCTACGCAGGCACAGACAGATGCCAGTAGGCTTCTGTTGTGTTGCTCTAAAGAGGTTTCTGGATAAGTGCTCCCAGAGATCTGATCATCTGCATAATAACCAGAGCCGAAAAAAACATCACAATCTTTAGGCACAAACGATTATTTTAGAATACAACCACTCATACCAATTTTTCCAGTTTGGAGGTCATAATCAAAAGCATCCACCGAGTAGGACAAGCTGTCAATGTAAAAGAAGGTTTTGTGATCCAGTGACCAGTCCAGCCCATTAGAAATGTCCACCTGGTCAAAGTGCTTCACCACGGAGAGGTCGGGGAAGAGCGTGTACAGAGAGCCCTGGTGTCTCTCCAGCACGGCGGGACGAATCTCCTCTGCCATTGTACCTGTGCAGAGCCAAAGGGGAGGAAGCAGGTTCAGAGTGAATGGACTCTCCTCCAGCTCTGGGGGCAGCCCCTCACTATGATGATGATCACACTGCCAGCATAGAAGGCAGCAGTGGAGAGGGCTTCTGAAATTTGATGAAGAAACTGAGTCAAAAGGAGAAGAAAAAGCTGTATTTTCAAAGATAGCAGAAGGCGACAAAAAACAGCTTTAGTTCTTTTGCTGAACATTTCTGGGGCAGAAATGGTGTGCAGCATGATTCCTGCAAAATGTTTTATTCAGTCATTCATATATTAAGACAGGTGTGGCCAGCATTTAACTTACAATAAATCCTAATGTCTTGCAGAGCTGAGAGAGTGGAAAAAAATTACCTCCTCCCTCAGAATGAGTCTTACGCTAAAGCCTCTTTTAAAGCAAACCTCATCTTTGCAGCTTGAAGTTGGCAGCCAAGACAGGCTCTGGAGAGGCTGGGTAAATGCAAGTTAAGGTAAGCCTCGGGACTGAATGACACAGCAGGAGCACAGAAATGGTGTTTTTAAAAACAGGAGGACAGGGATCACAGCTGAGGCTGGAGAGCACCTCTGGAGATCATCCAGGATCACCCCTGCTCAGAGCAGGGTCAGACACCACAGGTTCCTCCCATCAGTGCTAGGTGCTGAAGATCTCTACGTATGAAGACTCCACAGTCTCTCTGGACAACCTGTTACACTGTTTGATCATCCTCAGGAAAAGAGTTTTCTTACATCCATACAGAATTGGCTGAGTTTCAGTTTGTGCCCACTCCTTCAGGTCCTTCAGTGGGCATCACTGAGCAGAGCCTGGTCTCCATCTTTTTTACTCCCTCCCCAGTTGGGTTCTTACACGTACAGGTAAGATCCCCTGAGCCTTCTCATCCCCAGGAATGAATAATCCCTTAGTTTTTAGAAATAAAATTCTGACTTATGAAGAACAAACCACACAATAGAATGAATTTCTCACTGGAAAAGTATTGTCTATTGGCACCCTTCCAGTATTCAAAACAAGCAGCTGACAGGGAAGAGGCGAGGCCAGTATCTTAAACTAGGCAGGCTCCGAATAGTCAGTCTCTTTTAAACAAAACAGTCCAGATTAGATAGTGCCCAGGTGATATAAATAGATTTGTAAATGGGATTAAACTCTGTTTGAAGACAACAAAAAATCCCCACCACTTAACTGTGAAGGAAAACTTGCTACAACTGATCACTGCATGTTATCACCAAAATCCAGAAAGCACCAGAGGGAAAGAACTTGCAGCATACCTGCAAAATACCTCCCTGCAGGATCCACCTTCCCATCATTGAATCGGGTATTTGCTTTATCCGTGTCCACCTGAGTAATGGTGGTTACCAGCTCCTCTTTCCATTTCAAAGCAGCAAACCTGGTTCCCAGGGTGATGACATAACCCCCAGACTTGCGGAGAGCCACGGAGCTCACAGGAGCATCTGGAAACAGGGTGAAATTGAAAAGCAGGATGTGCTATGAACAGATATTTCTTTTTTGCCCGCTTTAGACATGCAACCTGAACTCAGAGAAACCACATGCAAGAGAAACAATGTACTTTTCTACCAACAAAATTGATGTTTAAGTACATAGAAACAGATTATGTCACATGAATTTGAGTATTACCACTGCTACCAGGAGCTATAATCATTACAAGCACCTAGTTGTGCTAGGAGCTTAATTAAAAAAATATATAAAAAGGGGGACAGGAACTTACACTTTTTACAATAGCTTACTGTGTGAGTTCCCCCCTCTCCAAGGAAAAAAATCAATTGCCACAAGAGCTCTAGAGCAAGCTCCTCTCTGTGTTTATTTAGCACAGCTCCTGCATAAATGAGCCCTACAGTGATGGAAGCAGAGTATCTCTGCACTGAGACAGGTCAGTGGGCAGGAGAGACACCCCCCCGCAGCACCAAAAACACACCAAGGAGTGGCAGGGCTTCCCAAGAGCTAAAACAAACCAGAAAACTAGTAAATGCTCCATGATTAGTTTACACTCATTTGAGTTATTATGCATAAAACCTCAATTGAAGGTTATTAGAAATGAATTAGTAAAAAAAACCAGTGAGCGTGAAGATAACATTTCTGTAAAAGCCTACAATCAGATGCAATATAAGGAATAATAACTTTAGGCAGGGCAACAAAGTCTGGCATAATATTTTCTATACATGAGACTAATAACCAATTTTCTCATTTAAAACGGAAACATTTCTTGTATTTATGGCTTTGCAGGGGTACAATTAGGTAATAGTTTCACAAACACTTATAACCACCACCAGTCACCACTAGGTGCCAAGAGGAACTGCTCCTCTCCAGCTGTTTGGTCATGGCTCAGGATGCCCCTTCCCTTGGAGCCCTGGCAGCAGTACCACCATGACAGAAATCCAAATGCTATTTGTCCCCAGCACTGGAGATGCACACCTGGCTGCAAGCTCTGCCCTAGCAGCCGAGGCTGCTGGTGCTCTGGGCTCATTTACACTTGAGGTGCCATTCCTTCTTCCCGTGCCAGCACAGAGGGCAGCAGTGTCCCCCCAGCTGTGTGTGGCACCTGCCACATGTAATAAGTTTGCTGCTCTTCAGATTGCCAGTAGCCACACCAGTAAAAGTGGTTTTCTGTCTGTATCAGCAGCAGGGGCTTTCCCAGCAGAGCACGGGATGGCAAATCTACATTTGCTCTCCCAGGAAAACACCTGGGGCCATGGTTCAGAGGACTCCTTCTACCTGGGCAGCCCCCAGGGCCTTCCTCCCACCCTGGGAGCAGCCCTGAAGCACAGCTGTCCACTGGAGGTGTTGGACATCCTACAGCCACAAGAACGGCCCCTTACCTTCCTGACAGAGCACCCCAGAGGAAAGGGGTTCAAGAGGCCACAACCACCCTACTGTTCACTGCACAAATACAGTGCAAGGAGTGTCTCAGCCCATGCATCCAGCTCAGTCCGCTGAGACCCCGGAGGACTTTGTTAAAGCAGCACCCACAGGAACTGATGGATTTGCAGCACCATTTTATGCCCAAGAGAAAACTGACCATAAGGGCTCCCCTCCAGGCCCAGTCACGCATTTATGGTGTTTCCCCTGAAGAGTCAAAAAGGACATTAGAAGTTGTTTCTAAGCATGGGGTCGTTGTAATTCTCTATAAGAATTAATAATGAATGATTTCTCTCTTAGTTTCCATTTGGAAAACCCACTACTACAATCACATGGCATTCTTTGGTTGTTTGGGGGTTGGCTTTTTTTTTTTTTTTTTTGTCTTTGAATCATGGCATTCCAACAATACAGCTATTAACCATAACTATTTTAATACTAAAGAGAGGAAACAATAAAATGTGATGTGCTCTCCCTTCCACATCTCCAGAGAGGCCACAAGTAAAAGATTACACCTTTCAGAGTAGATCAAGTTGGGGGAAAAGGCAAGGAGAACCATGCTCCCTCAGCTAAGCTAAGAAGAACGTTTGGGAAGCAACACTTCCAAAATTAGTATCAGGCCTTCTCACATCTTAAAATTAGAAACTACAGTAATTTTAAAGGCAGGTAAGCCCAGATCAGTTTCTAATTAATAATGAGAACAGCTTACAGGTAGGCAAAACTGATTTTCACCAAGTATTACTGAACAAGGGAAAATAATAAACTGTACTGAAACCACTTAATGAACTGTCTCCCAACATAAACATTTACTCTAACACATCCAGCAGGAAATCTGCAACCCTTTTTTTTTTTTTTAAATAGCATATCTCTTCCTTTCTGGAATAAATACTTAAACCACTGATGAAACCACTTAAATAAATAAATACTTAAACCACTCTAGCTGATGAAACCATTACCTTAAAAAAAGTAAATCGTTTTTGGAAATCTTTCAATAGAGAAAAGCTTATGAGCATTGATCATTCAAATCACAACTACTATAAACACCAACAGAAGAACTTTACTTCTGGGACAAAGTGGGAACAAAAGAGAGTGACAACTTACAGGAAAAAGAAACAGATCAAACATAACCCAGTAGCACACAATCATAAGGAAAGTTCCCAGAGCTACGTCTGCTCTGTATCCAGTGTTTGTGCACAGCCCCAGCGTGCCGGCGGCCCAGGAAACCTGGCTGTAGGGAAAGGTCTCCAGCTCTGAGCACCGTGCAGCTGCCAAGGGACGCAGCCCGAGTCCCAGCACGCAGCTCCCGCACACGGAGGTTTTCCAGCGGCTCCTTACCCACGGGAATGGCCTGCGCCTGCCTGGTGACCGGGCTCCAGCGGCACACCTTCCTGCCCGTGATATCCACGTACAGGAGCGCGCCCTCCTTCTCGTCCCACACGGGCGACTCCCCGATCCTGCAGCCCTCCTTGGCCACGCACTCGATCCTAATGGACGACATGGCCTGCGGAGGGAATCGTCACCGCGGGTTACCGCCGGCCCCGCCACGGCCTGCGGGGACCAAAGATCGGGAACGGGGAAAATAAATCAATAAAAGAATCGCGGGGTGCGTGCGGGCGCAGGGAGGCAAAGGCCGCTCCGCCGGCGGGCCCGCCCCCGCACGCCCGGCTGCCGGGGGGCACGGCGTGTGCCGCCCTGCCGTGCACACACACGCGTGTGTTCGTACCTACCTACCTGCCTGCCAACGCGGGAGAGAAGAGCAGCACTAGGAACTGCTGGTGACTAATAATGACAACAAAGCGCGTCCCCAGGCACGGCCCGGCCGTGCCCGCTGCCCGCCGCGCAGGAGCGCTCCCGCCGCCGCTCTTATAGCGGGCTGGGAGCGGGCAAGCGGCCGCGCCTCGGGTACCCCAGCCAGGGGCCGGCCCCCCGCCCCGCCGTGCGGTGCTGCCGGGCCCTTGGGGATCCTCCTCTCCGCGCAAGGACAGCGCCGGCAGCCAGGGGTGGTGGCTGCCCAAGCAGCAGGGGCTCGCCCTCCCACCGCTTCCAAGAGCTGCAGGGAGAGAAAAGAGGGAGAAGACGTTTCCCACCGCGATGGCCAGGTTTCTCAGCCTCTGGAGAGGCTGATTCCCGGAGGCCTGGTTTTTGCCTGCCTTCTTGCTCTGGTGTAGATGGCCATAGAACCGTGGCCCTGACTTCCAGCATCAGGAAACTTTAACAGTTCCTGCAGCAGCACCTTGCTTATCCAGAAACCCTGGGCCTTCAGCATGCTGTGTCCTCTTTTACTCCCTGTGCTGTAGTCTCAAAAACTTCCAAAGGCATGAGGCAAGCAGCTGGCATCAAAATTTGCAGATACAGTTCTCTATTGTGCCTGCTTATCTCTGGTGCTATGGCCACTACAGCTCCCAGGCTTCAAGTTCCAAAGCAGTGGGTACTTTTTCTATCCCAGGTCTCCTCTTCAGCATCCCATGACGTACTGCCTTTTGACCTGGAGTTGGTGATCCCCATAGGGATCAGTGACATCAAGTGGCTTCAGGCTCACGGCTCTGTGCCTTGTGTATCTCCTCCTAGAAACTCAGGAGCACAAGGCAGGCAGAGGCTGGCTTGCTGCTGTGTCCCCACAAACCAGAATTAACTAAGCTGCTCCAAAACTCACTTCTCCCCCATCCAGACTTTGGTTTCCAGCTCGTGTAGCAGCCCCATTATTCAAGGGAAACTGCATACCATTGAGCACATAGCATCCAGCATGGTATTTTAGGAGGTAGTCCCCACAAAGCTCCTCTTACACATTTATCTGTTCCTCATCATACACCCTCCTCTTGGCAGTTATCTCCTGTTGAATATTTTTATTTTCTTGCCTTTATTCATAAAGCAGGTGCTCACAGCCCAGGCTTCACTTGGGTCAGTTTTTTCTAGTAGTGGTGTATTTGGAAAGTTCATGGGCTACATGACCTTACCAACATGTGTTTCATGTAGGCTTCTTTTGATGGAGTACTGATGGGATATTTATTAACTTATTGTGGCCTTATCTGAGCAGTTAGACTTCTATTTTATAGACCTCCATGGCATTCCTTCAGTGCTTAGCATGATTAGATTTCTCTTTCTGTCCTACTACTGCATGCACAACAAATAACAGGATTTCATCTCAGACCTGAGGCAAGCAAATTATTAGCAACAGCCAACACAGAAAAATATCCAGGAAAAAAGCACCATGTCTCTGTCCTTTTTTTCCATACATTTTACAAAATGGAAAGAAGATACAGAAGTTTTAAAAAACGCATGCAAAGAATTCATTAAGTCCAAGGAAGAACAATGATTGCTTCTTACAAAGCTTAACCGCATTTACTGCTCTCCCATTGTCTTTGCACACTACGAGGCCATTTGGGAAACAATGCAAGAGCTTACTGAATCCAGCAGCAATAGGAGATACACCCTCAACCCACCTCACCAACCTCTCTGCTCCTTGCTGACTTAGGCAGTGGCCAGCATGGTTTGGAGGCATCAAAACAAGCTGTGTGCTGGCACACACCTTGGGAGAAAATTAACAGCTTCTCTAAGTGCTAGGTTACAACACAAACTCTGTGCCATGTATTTTGAGCTTGGATCTCTAGTTACATAGGACAGCACCCCTGCTTTGTCTTTTCTGTAATAGCTGATCCAAGCTTGTTGAAAGGTAGAGCAGGGAGGAATCCATGGTTGGGGTGCCTTCATAGAGAGCATCAGATGAGGTCTTCTGCCAGTACAAGTTCACTGTGGGAGAGAAGAGCACAGAAGAGGTGGCTGCCAAAGGTTGTGTTGCCTTGCACCTTCCTCACTGGGACCGTCCCCCTGTTGCAGCACAGCCACAAAGTCTACTGTGTGGCCTCCAAATCTGACTGATAGAGAGCTTACACAGCACCTCTGTGGCTTCCAAAGGGCATGCTGGTAGCTCAGCATTTATGCCACATGGCAGTGCACAAAGTACACTTACTCCTCCTGCTTTGCACGGAGCAGGGAAGTGGAATTCTTACTTACCTACAATCATGAAGAACACAAACAGTCGATCTGTGATGTGGGATGCCCTGTAGGGCAAAGTCACAGGCTTCTCCCAGCCTGCAGATTCCCTGAGCCTGCCAGAAGCCTTTACCCTTCTCACCAGTCAGGAAACGCTCAGCAGTTCTGGAGAACAGCCCACAGCACCACGAAGAAGAAAAAATCCCCCCACCCTCAACAACTGTAGGCAAGAAGAGGTGCTGGACTATTTCAGGCACTATAGAGACTGGGTTTTACTTCTGCTCATTCCTGGAAAGTCACAGTTGTTCTTCTCTCCTTTTACGAGCCTGACCCTTTTATTTCTTCATCTTTAGAGCAATCCTCGTTTCCTTCACCTTTAGTCTTTACTACTGCTAGTCCTCCTTCCTGCATGAAGGTGGGAGGGCTCCAGGCCTTATCCATGGCTGGTATGAAGTTCAAATGCCACAATCAGATGTCTGCATCCCAAGAGCTGCTTCTGAGTCTGGAGTCTGTCAGGCCTCCTCTGCAGATGGGCAAGATGCAGCTGAGAGCAGGGACTGCACCAAGGGCAGTGGAGCCCAAGGAGCCATTACCTCAGTGCAAACCTGTTAAATCCATTGGGGCAACCCGAGTGGGCACGTGGGAATTCTCCACTAGCAGGTAATTCTGCATTTGGGGGTGCACAGATGGAGAGAGAAGCCGAAAACACTGAGCAAGAGCAGAGGTAAAAACACAAAATCAGTCACTGTAATCAGTTGGCTGGAAAGCAATGGTTGGGACTGCTGTGCAGTACACTTGTTTGCAGCCAAGTATAGTTTAGTTCTTGGAATTGGCTTGTGTGTCCAGATCAAGTTTTATTTGTCAGCAAGCAACAAGTAGGTCCAGGAGAGATCAAAATGCTGAGAAGTTTCAATTGTTTACTAGTCCGGATGATCATATTTACATATTTAAACATAAAACATTTCCCAAAGTAGTCCATTTTCCTGTTTGCAAATGCCTGCTTGGGAGAAGGTGGCACCAGCAGACCTGTGCCCATTGATTAAATTATGCGTCTAACACTTACCACTGTCACACAAGTTAATGCAGAATGGATTAAGAATCTCAAATAGGGAATCTTTTCTACAAAGAATTGCACCAAATCACCATGAAGTCATATTGAAGTATTTAGCCTTTCAAGACCAGTTTTCACAAAACTGACAATTGTGCCCTACACTTATTACAGTTCATTACACAGCCTTCTTTCAGCACAACTCCTTCTGTACTGGCCACAGGCTCAGGAAAAAGCATCTATCACTTAAGAATAAAATACTCTAAGCGATTGTGTGACCCCTTGCACTGCAGCCAGTCTCCACGGTGCTTCATGAAGACCCTCACAATGTCACAGGTGCACCTCCAACTTCTTTGTCAAGGGAGCAGCAATAGGTGCAAGTTTCTGCTGCCTCAAGCTGCCTCACAAAACGAGTTCCCAGCCTCTCCAGACCTCTGCTCTGCACCGGGAGCAATTGGGCAACAGGGTGCTTCAGAAAGCGTTCTTCAGTGGAGCACAGCCAAGACATTTTTCATTAATGCCTTACTTTTCTGCTCTCTGTACCCCATGTGACCTGGATTTGCATTTTGCTTGCCTCAGGATAAAAAAAAAGAGCATTGATATGTACTACAGCAGCTGCAAAATTACATTCACAACAGAGGTCATGCAGCAGAGCCAGGACTTCAGGGAAAGGCAGCATCTTTCTTTCAAATAACTGATTTAGCAACAGTACTTCCAGTGTTTGCAGCTTACAGGCATGCAAATCCTTCTTCTGGCCTAAGCAAAAATAAATTTCAAATCAACTGCAGATTTAGGGTGACTTCTCAGAGCTTAATTTAAGACGTTCAACCAGACAATTTGAAGAAAGTCGGGTTTATGTACTAGCCATTTGTAACAAGTGTAAACGACAACTTGCTTATTAAGATCTGCATGATCTGGCTCATCCAGCTTTTAGGCCTCTGTGCTTTCTTACACCAGGAGAGATATCTGGCTTGTTGTAGAATGAATAATCAGGAAAAGGTTAAAATAATGGCCCTACTTCATTTTAGAGGAGACAACAGAACAATAGCTGAGCCAGTTTTAAGGAGGGAAAGCCCTTTGTTCAGGTTCCATTCAGATGCAAATGGAGCCTAAAATGCCAGTGACAGGGGTTCCCAAACTACTCAGCACCACCCTTCTGAGATAAGGAACAACAAAGGAATGCAACCAGACACCGTGGTTTCAGGTGAAGTGGGTGGGCTAGTTGAGAGATGTTTTTCCCCCTCAGATGACTCATTCCCCCACTAGGGCCTGCACTTCCCAAGGTATAACCAGAGCTATTTTCCCAAACAGCATATAACTCTTTTTCTTGTTATAGGTACCACTGTTGAAGTCTGTCACAAGCTCAAGAGCTCTCAGAAGACCAAGAGATTTCTTGATGGCACCTTCCTTTTATGTTGCTGTTGTGCTAAGTTTTAAATTCTTCCTCAGGACACTGGCCCAGTGATTTGGTGAGCAGAACAACTCTGGAACTGTTATGGGGAACTGTCAAAATACAGCTTGTGTCCTGCTCCCCAGTGCTCTTTCCTGGGTGGGGCAGCACCCGAGGAAAAACAACAGAAACTGGAAAAAATATCTTCAGGATGTTTAAGCCAAAAGAAACCATAAAGGTGTCATTATGGAGCCTACCCAGAAATTTAAAACAATGTATCAGATAAAGCAGCCAAGGCGAGGCAGATACCCAGCTCCAGGGCTGCTGAGAAAGCAGTGGAAGGCAGGGAGGGTCTGCCCAGCCTGAAACAAAAGAAGAGTCCCAGAGAAAGGGCAGGGCAAGGTGGATCCAGGAGGATGTCCCAGACAAAAGAAGACTACTGGAAAAAGTATGATTATCTGGAAGCTGCACAAACAGAGGCAGGGAAACTAATGAGCAAATACCTGAGGCTGCTTCTCCTACAACCACGTGGTCACATAAATTTTTCTAAGCTCTCTGCAAAGGGGTTAACTTGAGGAACAGAAATAGGCATGCACATCTGCTGTTTTCAAATAACTTACCCAACTGCTATGTAACATTTTCTTTCAGAAGGCCGTGCTTGCAGTCACTTTAATCCACCTGTCACATCCCGCTGGATGTGCTGACTTGGTTAGGAGCAGAGCCGGGCAGCAGTTATCCCAGGATCATCTCTGCAAGAGGGACATAGCGCAGAGCTGCACCCCAGGAGGGACAGAAGTCTGTTCAGCCATGAAGCTGGTGTAAAAGGAAGGTTCAGAAACAGCTGCAGGCAGGGCATCTCTCACGAAACCAGAACCCAGAAGTCCGTGTGTCTTCACTTCTTCCTAAGGAAGCCGCATTGAGGCACTCTATTGTTTTCCATCTCTGCCCTTCCCCGGTATTTTTCCCTTGCATGCCAAGCTCCCAGGTTGTGCAAGCAGCTTTTGTTCCTTAATTCGCATCAAAAGCATGTTTTCCTAACAGTTGTGTCAATTCCCTGCAGTGCTAAACCTTTACAAGTACTGGGATCATCACAATTCCCAACGATCAAAATGAGTAGTTTCACTGGATTATCTTCACAGCTCACAGAGGCAGGCTTTGAACACCGGGTTCCTCCCAGCTATCAGATACACATCATGTGTCTGCAGTACAGCCTGCACGTCCAGGCCAGGTAGCCAGATGCAGCACATCGAAATCAAGGGAATGTTTCAGGCTTACATGTAATAGCCAAACATTTGTAATTTCTCCTTCTATGGTTTGGGATTCATGGTGCAAAGAAAACATTCCACAAGTGATACACACAACTGAAAAACATTTCTTTTAGGGCTGAAACATAAATGCAGAAATGATAGTGCTCGGAGCCACTGCACAGCCCCAGTTAGTCCTTAGCCCACATTACCATCAACAAATAACCACAGTTACATGAAAAGACTCTACAAACCAATAGTAGCTGTTTCCAAACTAATGGATACCAATCTCCTTCCTTGGCCCTGTCTTATTCACATCCCAGCCACAAGCAGACTGTATGTACAGAGGGAATTAGAAGCCACCAGTCAGAAAGTCACAAGAAGGAAGTTTGTTGCTGGTATCTGTTGCAAGATGCCTTTAGGGAAGAAGAAATCTGGTCTTGAAAACAACTGTCAGTCCAATCCTTACTGCTTCTTCCTAGTGCTGGTTTTTCTTCCCTTCTGTCTGCACCTTTACTGCCTTCCCCCCTTTTTTTACCTCGCGTTTGCTTTTCAGGTGAGGGACTTGAGCTCCATTTCACCCAAGCTTTCTCCAGCTCGTTCCTGCCTGCCTGGGGCCACCTGCTCAGTCACTCCAGTCCTCAAAGCCAGTCCACAAGTGTGTTGTTGGCTGCTCAGCTCTGACTCTGCTGCTGCCAGACCCACTGCCGAGGCAGGAGGGTCACTGCCACCTGCAACACCCACATTGCAAAGCCCATCCTTCTTGAAGGCTGTCTGCTGCAGAGCCAGTCAGAGCAGGAGGGATGCCTCGGCATCAGTTGTGCAGCTACCCCAGCACCTTTCTCTCCACCTTCTCGTTTTGCCTTCTTCCCTGCCCTAGCCCGGGGAGCAGCTCCACTGTGCCGGCAAGGCACCTCACAGCACCGGCCTGTGGGAGCAGGGGGAACTACAGCAAGAGGTCGGGTAAAAACCACATGAAGCCGACCCGAGCCCAGGAACCGGCTGGCCCTGCTTTGTCCTCTGCACGCAGATGGCAACAGCGGGCTGGTGAGCGTTCAGCTGCACACGTCTGCGGGGTTACAAGAACAGGGATCAGACAGAAGGGCTGGCTACGGCTCTTCCTCTTTAACTCACTTTGTCCGACCACGGAAAACCAGCCATACTACAGCATAAGCAAATACATTGAAAAGTGAGGCCAGGGCAGCAAATGTTACATTTGCTCAGCTAGGCAGAAACAAAAGCCAGGCTTGCACTATTTGCAATACACAGCAAATTAGTGCTCAGCGACTCTTTTTTGGGAGGCTGAAGGGGAAGGGTTTTCCTGGATACTTAACTTGTTAAAGTATTGCCAAATCTGCAGAAATAATTTACTCCTGATGGACACAGTACTGATGAGTTTCACAACCTGCCAGACACAGAAGGTAAAGCCCTGAATAAATCACAACAAATGAAAATATTGTTAGCAGTTTCATAATTTAATGAAAAAGTACTTGTAAAAAGGGGACATCTGAAAAAGACCGAGTCCATCTTGGAAAATTGAATATATATATATTTATATATATAAAACAAAATGCAAAAACACAAAAAAAGTTTGACAAATAAGGTTAAGAGGTAATACTTCAAACAGTTAGCCACCGAACGCACAATAAAAACTAGCAAATGCACTTTGGGGACAATACTTGAGAACTACATAACCAAGGGCTCCTTCATATGTCTATTAAAATAATGTAAAAATTAGCAAAACCATTGCCCAGACTGAAAACAACTGAATTGATAACCCCAGAAGAGCAGAAATGCTGAGTTTTGCTGAAGCACCATTTTCCCTCTCTTCTGTCATATGTTTCCAGCCACAAAATAACATGAACACTTTGCTGACCTCCCAGATAAGTGTTCCCAATAAAAGCTTTGTAAAATTTCATGGCCAGTGAGAGAGGATTACTAATAAATATTGAAGGAGAACTAAGAGAATCAGAACTGGAACACAAATGAACAGACATTTGTTTACTTATTCTGAATGACCCATGGCTTAGAACACAAAGCATTTCCCATTAAAATAAAATATGTGGAAACCTAAATTGCTACTGCATATTTACACCAAAAGAAATAATTTTGAAGATACAGCTCTAGAAAGATCAATTACACAAATATACATAAAATCAAGAATTAAAAATAAAAAAAAATTAAGATGCATGAAGCAAACAGAGCAGATTGGCCAAGTATACTTTTTTTTTTATTATTTCATTACTGAAGAGTCCTCCAGCCCCTGACCTGCTAGTCCTATTGCAACTAGGGAGATTTTGAAGTTTAAAATCTGAAAATTTTGTTGCCATTTCCCAACCTAAAAACAATAAATTAAAACTATGAAGCAAAATGAGTTGCTGTTTGGATACTGCACAGCCATCTTCTGACTGTGGGGGGGACACCTTTTGTTTCCAGACAAAACTGAACCCTCAACAGAGCTGTATGACGTGCCCTACACAACCTATGGGCCGCTTCAGCCAGTGATGTGGGGACAGAGGATGTTGTGTGTTTATGAAATGTACAGCATTTCAGAGAAAAACAGTGCAGTTGCTTTGTTGATCAACACAACACCATCTGTAAAACAAGAAGTTAGTTTGCATTCAAACAAAAATCCCTGTCATTGAAACAAACAGAAAGGGATTCATTCCCTTCCCTTCTCGATTCCTCAGTCAATACTGACTGAAATTTAATCACTATTTGACAACTGCTGATTTTAAAGGACATACAAAAATGTGTTAGACTGGGAAACAGCAACTGATCCAGAGGTTGAAAAGCAACATAATAAAATAGTAGATTTTCAGCAATAAAAAAACCCATTTTTAATTAAACCATCATACTCCAAATGATGACTGGCTAAAATTTTACAGACCTAGATGCCAGAAGGCTCCTATGCCTGTGTTCAGGCAACTAGGGTTGAAAATTTGCACCTGAAAAGAAAATTCAGCTAAAATTATTCCTAATTCAGCTGATTTTAAAAATACCAGGTAAAAACACCTCTGGATATGAAATCTGTTTCAAGAGGAACCTGGCATCACTGGTGATTGCCTAAATGTAAGTGTCAAATAGCATTTTTCTTTGAAGTAGTACATCTACTTTTGTAAACACTATCCACAAAATTAGCCATCTGTACTTGTTAGCTGGGTAAAATATTTACAAGTGCATCCCACAACAAGCATCTATGTACAGAGATTAAAAAAACTGAAGTACTATAAGTTGTATATTTACAAAATAAGCGAATTATTGTGAAGAGAAACGCAACCTTCAGCAAAAGCAGGGAATGGGGGCACATCTAGAGGTCAGCGAGTTTGGCAGTGCCAGCGACGCCTGCTTCCGCCCTCCGCAGGGAGCCTGCAAACGCCACTGCAGTTCGAAGCCTCCTGCAGAAGGGGATCGTCACTTAGTAGTCACTTTGGGCCTGATCCAGCAGAGCACACCGGCATGTGCTCGGATGTCTGAGCACAAACGTTCCCGGGGGAAACCAGCAGGACTTCTCACATGCTTAACTTCCTAACACATCCGCAAGTGCGTTGCTGGATCAAAGCCATACTGCAGCTGCCGTAACAACGCAGTTTCAGTGTCTCTGTTTGCAGTCTCTTGCAACATGTTAGAGCAATGCAAGGACTTCTTTAAAACCTGTCCACCACCACGAGAGTGACTCCACATGAACGCGGTGCCTCGCACATAACCTGGAAAGGGGGAAGCGGTTTCCTGAATTTTTGCACAATTAACCGTTCTCATCTGTGCTCTCCCAGGTGTTACCCTCTGATAAAACACACGATTTCCACAAGACTTTGCGGATAGCTGAGCTAACCTTGCGAAGACTGCAAACCAATTCACAGTTGAACAAAACTACTCTGATTTCTCTCTCCTCCCCCATCCCCTACTGCAGCTCTTCCTAACATAGGTCCTAGACTATTTTCTGGAACCTTTTGATGCTGAGCTTTGCACTGGTACACTGGAATACATAAAGGCTGAATTACCCCGTGGGGGCTTCTAATCACCTTTGTACTGAACTGTGAGATATCATATTCTTTTTGTTTCTATTGTGACAATCTCTTCCAAAGTCCTTACTTGGGCTTTCTCTCTCTGAGCTACTTCGTCTTAACCTCACTTGCTCTTTGTTTTCATCACTTTCTGCTTCAGAGTCACTCAGCTCTAAGTCAGGACAGTACCCATCGTTGTCCTGGTATGGAGCACCTTCAAGTGTCTGCTTGCTCCACAAGCGATCTTTCGTTGCAAGTCTTCTCGTTGGCTTTTCACAGCACCGGAGATCTTCTGTGGTCCTCACCAGACTGTTGGTAGCCTCTTTAAAGGACCGGCTGAAATGTTCTATGGTGGATTTTCGGAATCCACTCTGGCTGGCCAAGTGAGCCGTGAGCACGGACTCTTGTTCGTAGGACGTCTGGCTGGAGCTGTCTCTCTGGCTCACATCTCCAGCCCTGCCCATCAGACCATTGGATTTGGACACCAGCCTTGAGTTCTCCTGCTGCACTCGCCCATTCCCAATGGAAGACTGTCCATGCAAAGCAGCCTGGAGTGCTAAAGGCTTCCCGGATGGCTGGCCCCGGTGAAATTCCATCAGCTGCGTGGGGCCAGAATCCTTTGCCTCGCTCCGAGGCTTGCCAATCCCTGCCAGCAACCCATTACTTCTGCTGTCGTGCTGATACCTGGCATAAGATTTTGCTTTAATGTCGAATGATTCCTTTGACATTGGCACACTCCGTTTGCTGTAAACAGTGCTGTTGTTGTCAGGAGAAAGCGGTCTGTTGCCAGGCTTCAGCGAGTTATTTTTGCAGTCTCCCAGTGCTGATTTGGGCATTTTTAACTTCAGGGTGATCCTGGGAGGTGGGTAGAACAATGAGTTCTCTAGTGCACTTGTCAGGGTATGGCCTACAGGAGAAAGAGGCAAGGAAGCAGAAGAAAAGGAAAAAAGGCTTTTTAAAAAATGGTAATTTCTTTTGTCATCCGTAACAAGTTTTATAGTCCATTATAAGGTCATGCAACAGTAAGAAGCATTTGCAAATAATTAGTGTGAAATTATTTTAGGACACTAAGGAGAAGCTGGGAAAACCAAACTGTTCCAAATTATCCACCACTTTGGAATTTAGGTAAGCATTTAAATATTTCCATTAAAAACAACAATGTGCCCTTTTTACGGGGCTTTAAGCCAGTGAATTGAACCAGTTTTGAGATATGACTGAAGTTGTTCCAACAAAGCTGTAAAAAAGGTTCATATTCAGCTTTGGATGAAGAAAAAACAATGCTTCAAACTGAGTTTCAATTTGGACTTGGTTCAACTCTCTGCTTTGTATTATAAAATTCTCTAAGCTTTAAAATCTTTCAACCTCAACGTATGAGTTGTTTATGATAATATATGCACATAGCACCCACTGCAAGTATCAAGCTATTATAACAGGCATTAAAAAGGGACTTATAGTTGTAAAGACATGAAGTAAACTTAGTAGACATTTCTAATAAAAATACATTTATGCACAAAAGCAAGGAGCTTCAGAGTGCCACTGCTTCCATGACGTACTACCCTGATCTAGAACAGTTAAAAAAAAACCTACCTTATCAGTACTAATGAAACCTATCAGTGTTTCAGGGGCAGAGAAAAAAAGCTTGAAGACTTCACCCTAAGCTGGTGATGTATGTATCTTGAAAGACCAGAGAGATCTTAATTTCATACAGGAAAGTAGCTGCCTTTCCTATTAAAAAACCCCCCGGTAATTACACTGGTATGCATACTCTCTTCCTCTTTCCAAATGCTGTATTCATTATTTTTAAAAGTCGCTGTAAATAAGAAGGGCAGAGTGGGATTTGGCACCTTGGCATTCCTAAACAGTTACTAGTCACTATTAGTAACCAGAGTATTTGAACTCCTTCTGAAGGAAGGAGAGCAACTGCAGATGGCAAGCTAAGAAACCTGTGCTGCTCATGAAGTGCACAAGGCACATGAGAACAGCAGCAATTCACACCAGTCACTCTGTCTCTTGCCTGAAGGAACCAACTACTGACAGCAAGTAAAAAAGCTCTCTCAGCTGGAGAACCAACCAGCAGGGCAGAGCTTGCTGTGGGGAACCAGTGCCAGCGACCAGCAACCCAAGGGTGCAAAAACCTGGAGCTCACCACCAGCTAATTTCTGCTGTCTGGATGCCACACTGATTGATAAGCAATCGGCAAATACCAGAAAGAGACATAAAATAAAGAAATATTGAAGTAAATATTTTAAGCAATTAAAAAGTTCTCTCTGCATTGCTACTTTCATCGACTATGTAATTGAAGAAAATTCCTAAAGACATTTTTACACATTAAAAGCACTAAGGAGGAACAGAAAGAGAACACACTGTTTTAGTTTAAATACAGGCAGAATTTATAAATATTTTACATTTATATAATTACCTGCAGCAATTTCCTGATTAATGAGTTGAACTTGCAAGTTGAAGACCTGTTCATGAACTTTACTGTGGGACAACTTCAGTTTCTCTCTCCTGCTTACCATGTAGCAGAGATTTCTTACCTACAGAGGAATAACAAGAGACTTAAAAAGTAATAAGAAAATAAATCCAGACAGTTTAAAAAGTGTATCATCAACAGAATCAAAACAACATTACATGGAAGATCCCTTGGTAAAGTTCTTGTCAATATTACTAAACATACTTAACAAGGCATTAAAAAAAATACTTTTTTTTTCCCTGCCAATTCAACAAACGCCTTGAAAACATTTTGCAAGACAGCAGAATATATTTTCATTTTGGCTGACCCATTTACCAGTTTCTTTTTTGACTTTATTGCATTGACTCATAAGGTTCAACAAGGCCAAATGCTAGAGCCTGTTCCTGGGTCAGAGCAATACCCAGGATCAATATGGGCAGGGGCTTGAATGGATGGAGAGCAGCACTGTGGATAAAGACATGGGAATAATGGGGGGTAAAAAACTGGACATGACCCAGCAATGTGCATATACAGCTCCGAAAGCCAACTGTGTGCTGGGCTGCATCAAAATCAGCGTGGCCTGCAGGGCAAGGGAGAGGATTCTGCCCCTCTACGCTGCTCAGCTGTGACCCCAGCTGGAGTGCTGCACCCAGCTTTGGGGTTCCCAGCACAAGACAGACATGGACCTCTTTGAGCTGGTCCAGAGGAGTGCCACAAAAATGGTCAGAGGGCTGGAACTCCTCTCTTCTGAAGACTGCGAGAGTTGGGGTTGTTCAGCCTGGAGAATAGAAGGCTCTTGAGAGACCTCAGTGCAGTTTTTCATTATATGAAAAGGGATTATAAAACAGAGAGACCAGAGCCTGTAGTGACAGAAAAAGACAATGTTTTTGAACTGAAGGAAGGTAAATTTACATTGGGCATAAGGAAGACATTGTTTCCAGTGAGACACTGGAACAGGTTGCCCAGAGAAGTTGTCAGAATCCCATCCCTGAAGTGTTCAAGGCCAGGCTGGACAGGGCTTTGAGCAACCTTGTGGAAGGAGTCCCCATCCATGGTAGGATGGTTGGAACTATTCAGTCTTTAGGGTCCCTTCCAATTCAAACCATTCTGTGATTCAGTTCCGCATAATTCTACCTATACTACCTGTCTGAGTTATTAGCAACATTTCCACCTAAGGTAACAGAATAAGAATAGACACTGAAAGCTCTTGATAAACACTTAAGAGCGCTTTCAAAACACAGAAACAGCGTAGGGGCTGGTTAAAAGGTATCTGCCAAACATACTTTCCCCAGCACCCAGTTCCATCTGTTCAGAACTGGAATCTCTTTACCCAGAAACAAAATTTCAAGATTCCCAAATTTATAATTATCCAAAGATTTAACAGAGTAGAAAATCTTGTGGCACAAAAGGTTTAGAAACTTGGAGACTGGAATTTCAAATTATGAATCACCTCCATGCAGAGTAAGTACATCAATTTCAACAAAATTTGGTGCAAGCCAAACATTTATCAAACAAAAAGCCTGACATGGTCTCTTGAAAAATAAAAAACAACCCACTCCCAGTATCAATCCTCCATCTGAAGCATGTTATGGGTTTTAATTTTTTTCTTAAAGTAAGATATCAAAAGCAGTCCTGGAAAAAGATCTGAGATTGATTATGACAGATTCAAGACAACAGTTACACTGACAAGTGCAAATCTTGGCTCCAACAATCTTCCTGCATTTTCATGTTGTTCTCTCCTCAATACTGTTTCCCCTTTTCTTACAACACTATTACCTCTCTTCTGCTTTTACGTCCCCTCTCCTCATCACATCTATTTTATTACCTTTTTTATATTCACTACCTACCTCTAAACACTTGAAAACTGCAGGTCACCACTATCCAACAGGCCAACCAAACGGGCAGCCTCCAAGTGGTAAAAAGCCTTACTTTTGACTTACTTTTTGTTTAATTAAAGTAACTTTTTTCCCTCATTCAATCTGTATCACTCACTACTACTACAGTGGGTCAAATAAATTTCCTCATTTTTTAAACATTTACTCAATGAAAGCTGAATTACCAAATATGTCCACTGTGCATAGAAATAATGCATCTTAAAACAGAAAGGAATAACCTTTAAGCAAGTCGGGAAGCACTCCTTTCACACTGGATCTTTCAGTGGACTGAGAGGGGCAGCTCCTGAAAGTCTCTGCAGCAGTGCAGCATATCAAAAGATTGGAGTTGAAGGCCTTGCTTTTAAAATTTTTTAAAATTATTATTTTTAAAATCATCTCCTTTTGCTCTCCCCATTCCTGCTTTCATCCACAAAAAAAAAAAAAAGACCTTGCTCACCTGCAAATAGTTTTCCAAAACTTTACAAGTTAAATTCTTACCCTCTCTAGGTCCTGCCTTAAATGCATGAACATCCTCATGCGAGTATGAATGCTATCTTCTTTTGGCTGCACCAAGCCGTTTTCTTCATCCTCCTTGGGAGGAAACAATGGTTTGTTAAAGTTACTTTTTCGCTTTAATTTCCAGTAATTGTAGATGAAGTCTACAGCAAGTTTAGGAAGGCCCAGCTCTGCTGCAACATCCTCCACTTTTACTAGTGAGTAAAACTCTTCTTCCAGCTCTCGGAGTTTTTGGGCTCGCAGGCTCGTTTTCTCACTCTCTGTTTGCTTCTGCTCTGACACACTCTTGGGGTGCTCCTCAACATCAGGCAGCGAATTCTGTTTATTCTTGCTGTGCTTTAGACAATATGACTTGAACTTGACCTCATCCCCATCGTCCAGGATAGTCTTCATCTCTAAGCTATGCTCAAAGGCACAGGTGACATGAAAGGCAGTGATGCAGCTTTTCACGGAGCACTGCAGACAAAATACAACAAAACCCCTCAATTACTAACAGGAGCAGCAAACCAGAAAAAAAGAGACATAAGTACCTCAACTACATGAAAATCCATCCCTACCAAAACCTATTGCCTACATATTCTTAAAAATATTGATCCTTTTGAAGATGGTATTACCCAATTTAATATTTTCTTGTTTGCAAAGAATGTTCAGTGGAAGGAGTTTTCTGTCCATCTTTGATACACGTAGTAGTGGCTCTTAAACATCTCAGCCTTATTGAAAAGGCAGCAATCCAGACTAATTCCTATATCTCTGTCTAGTCAACTAATTTGATAGCAAATGCCTATGAAGAAGCACACACCTATCCATCTCCATTGTAAAACATCTCTGAACAGAGGAAGAAAAAAAAGCACAACTGAAATTGCCCTTCTGACAGATTCACCCCTGCAGAGTCACTGTGGGACAAATACATACCTGAATGCAAGCACCAGTTTTCAGTTTGCATAAACTACACACTAGAGCCCATCGACTTGGTGGAATGTGAGACACCTTTGTGATTGGCTCCATCCTTTCTGGGCAAGCAATACTAACCTGTAAAGAAACAAAACAGCATAGAAAACTGTTAGCAAAGGGAAAAAACCCCCCCAGGCTCTCCATTTATACCAGAAGAAGAAAGCCATCCATTCATTTCTCTTCCTGCAAGATCTCCATGTGCTCGTACTTCTTAGAAGGGGACCCAAAAGATCCCACATGCAGATGACAGTGTGGAATACTATCAGTTTAACCAGGTGACTCAAAGTTGCAATTATTCAAAACATCTGAGGCACTTACAGCACTCCTTTGTTATGAACCAGTGTCCTGGTTCCAGCCAGGACAGGATTAATTTTTGCAGTAGCCAGGAGGGAGCATGACTAGGACTCAGAGGTTAGTCTATACCAGCTCACATCATTTTCTGAGAATAGAGGGAAGGGTTCTCTTCTGGTCAGGGTAAGTGTGACGTGAAGTGAGTGGTCAGGTAACGCTGGTTCCTGCTGTTACTGATGTTGTAGCCCCTACTGTCTGTTTTTCTTATTTCACACTTCAGCTTCCAGTACGTTGTTCTTATCTTGATCCATGATCTTTACCATTTTTGCCTCCAAATCTCCTCTCCAGCCTGCTGCAGTGGAGGGGGGGAGCAGCACATGGTTTGAAGTGCTTCTGAGGGAACGCTAAATTGGGGAATACCATTCCTAAACCAGCTGAGAGACTGCAGCAAGTGATAGTTAAGTTTTTTCTATTCCCTTGTGGCTTTGTTTTTGGGTATTTTTCCCTGTGCTGCTTTCACAGGTCTAACTTTAAAAGTGCCAAAATACAAGCCCCTCAGAACAAAACAGGAACACTTTCTTGAAAAGTTCCTTCTACAAAATCCCTAGATCTGCTACAGTATTTACTCCTGTCAACTCAAGATTTGGGACAGAACCAGATCTATCAGTCAGCAGCCAGGAAAAGCCTTGCTTCCAAGCTCTGCCTCTCCACTCAGCATTCCCACTGCAAGAGGTGACACTAATACACTTGCCTATTTATGGATTGTATCAAACAATTTGAGAAAAAATACAAAAAACTTATCTTATTGAAAAGCAGGATGTATTGTCTTGTGCTAATGTTCACATACTTAGTCTGGATGATCAGTTTGTCTCTGGTAGACCAGATTACAGAAAAAATCCCAGATACAGACAGAATAGCTTTTCCTATTCTTTGTTATATTAACTTCCACCTATCTATTGCAACAAAAGTTTCTCAGTTGTCTATACAGGGCAATGAAGACTGTCCTCTATGATTTGGACACCAAAACAGATATATCTATATCTGTAGGCATCCCTGAGCCACTCCTGACAGGATTTAGCCAAGCACAGAAACAAAACCTTGGCCAGCTCTGAATGACTAACATGCAGAACTGGGCCAATATGAGAATGGCATATGGCAGAAGACTTCAGTGAGATAACTGTCCCAGGAACACCAGTCTCCGAAAGTTTGGATTTTGACACTTCTACAACACTTTTTTAATTTAGCAGTTGTGTGCCTTGGAGGGCTACCTGGCTGAAGCAAAACCACAATGCTGATACTAGCTAGGAAGCTCACCATACTTTGTAAA
Source organism: Rhipidura dahli (assembly GCA_013399225.1). NCBI lineage: Eukaryota > Metazoa > Chordata > Aves > Passeriformes > Rhipiduridae > Rhipidura > Rhipidura dahli. The sequence continues at coordinate 420,845 of VXAC01008525.1, forward strand.
AGCAATTCATCTGAATAGAGCAGACCTGTATTTCCAGTGGTGGGATATGGGCTTCTTCCCAAAGGTGTCAAACCTAAGAATTCAAAGAAAGGAGGTTCATAGGTCATGCTCTGTGGCACTGTGAGGCCAGAATAAAGCTGATGGCTTAAGAAAGCAGTTAAGGATGAGATTTCAACAACAAGTATTTTGTTTTTCTAGAAAACCCTAAGAGCATTACACTACAGTAATTTTCATAGATTAACTTTCACAGTAAGTCACCCATGGAAATGTGGGTTGTATGACTTAGTTTAACATGTGATAATTAAATGGTGACTTTACAAGAACCAGTAGACAAAGCTGTATTTCCTAGCTTCCCTTTGGGGGTACACCATCAATCACTTGATGCACATATTCCTTCTGAAACCTGTTTAATCCTTGAGAATGAAAAGCTTTGCTTTAGCAGAACTCCTCAGCGAGGTAGACTTACCCAAAGATAGCAGTGCTAAGTCATAGGTGCTATGCTCAGAATATTTTTGCTACTCTCTCCTTATCATACATTGCTTTAAGGATCATTTAAGTTGGTAGAAAAAACAGCTTTGCAAGAGATTACTTGGTTCATTATTTCCACATTAGAAAAAAAAGTTGACCAGCAGTTCCTGCATCAATAACATATACTGACTCAGATGCATATTTGTCACAGCACTTCCCTCTCTAATCTGCCAAGTGCAAGCCCACATCTTCTGGAATATACTGAGGTCAACCAGCTGCATGACATTTCCAAAAGTCTTCATTAGGAAGACACTGAGATGCTTCAGAAGTTTCAAGTTTTCAAAGAACAGTCAGGCAAAATGTGATGCCTTCATGAAACAGAGGCGACAAGCAATTTTAACTGCTAATGGCCTTCCTATAAATTGGTGGAAAAGTGACAAGACTGTCCCTGGAATGCCCGAGTAGTTCAACAAGATCATGGTCAGCACTCTTCAATATCATAAAATGTAGCTTTTTTACTTCCAAAAGGAAAGAGCCTTTCATGAACCTAACTTGACCATGCTCAAAACAGCTGGTTACAAGTTGCACAGGTATTTCTGAAACAATACTGTACAAAGATTGACTGTTACCACTACACTAAGAGACAAGACTTCCTTTAGGAATTAAGGGATTGTGTCAATGTGTCAGGGTGTCTATATTCTTTTGAAAAAGAAACCAGAATCTGCAATGATTTTTTTCTGGAGACTGAGTAATACCAGCTTTCCACTGGGCTTCCCAGCAGGAACCGGGAATTCACACAGACCTTTTTTTTCCCCGTCCCTCTCTGCCCCCTTAAATGTTCTCCCTGCTCCTTCCCCAGAGGAGACTCATAAGGTCAGGAAACATTTATATTGCAAATACCGTTCATTCAGCTTGTAATGCTGGCTGTTGATCTTACCCCACTTTGTAAAAGCACAAAAAGGCACTTACAGAGTCAGGTGCAATTTATTTATACTGGCCTCATGCCACCTGCCTATTTCTGCAGACAGGAGTCAAGGCAAAGTCCGTTTGAACTTTGCTGCTCACAAGGGATCCAGAAAGCAGAGGCCAACCTTTTCATCCCCCAAGAATTCCCATTCCAAGGCAGAAATGATCCATCTGCCATAACATGTAGTCATTTTCTCCATTTCTTCCCCTTCCATCAGGTTACATCTTACTGCTATACTCTGAAGAAGTTCTAAGAGTGGAAGAATGAAGACAATGGGTTGTTGAAGCCTATTGTCTGCAACTGTTATGTGCACTATCAAATCACCCTGCTGTCCTCTGCTTCCCTGCTAACTGTGCCACCAACAGCTGCGCCGGTACACAAGGATCTCCATCAGTGCCTGGGAAGGGCAGCCCAGTGGCTTGAGCACAGCCACTCACAACAGTTGGTCAGGACAGTCAATTTTCTCTTTCCTCTACAGCTGGGGGTGTCACAACTTTCTGCTTCAGCTGACACCACACTGACTGGCAGAGGACATACCTGTAATATGTCATCTAAGGCAGACAAAGACCTTGAATTTCAAAACACTCAATACAGGTTTTCTGGTATCAGTGTTTCCCTTTTTTAAATTTTTTTTAAATTTAGAAGAATACCTTTTAAAAAAACGTGAAATAGACCACATATTTACTAAAGAAAAGTAAAGGCAGAAGAAAAAGAGGATATAAACCAACAATGAGTACACTTTGGAAAGTAAAAACCTTTAAATATCCCAATCAGTCAAGGGAGCATAAAGAAAGCCTTTAAACTCACAAGGAAGGTGGGGAAGTAAAAACATTTTAAGACAGTGCTGAATGAATTAATGCAGGAGAATACCTGGTGCAATTGACTGCAACAATGCTAGACTACACTTGGTGACTCACGAAGCCTCTTTGAACCTTTTGCCACAAGACACAGACATGTTTATAGCCCCTTCCTCCCTGCATTCTGACTTGCTCCACTTTGTTAGGGCCACAAGAGGAAATACCAGTGACTCTATAATTAATCTGTTTCTTTCACGGAGTTCCAGCATGCTAGTACCTTGGGAAGAGAAAAAATGAGATATGAGAATACACATTCTCCCCTAAAGCATCCGTCCCTGGGTCTTCAAGCTCTATGTCTTTCTTGCCCATAGCAGCACATAAGGCCACTACAGACAGGAACTGACATGCCATTTTAGTAGAGATTTACAAATGTTTTTTCTGGCTGCTCTGGTAACTGAATTGTTTTACAAGTGACTATACACAAACCTGAGAGAGAGAATGGATCCAAAAGCTATTTCCCATGCCTGCAGGCAGGTGCCACCTCTTCACTATGCCTGACACACTTGGCATTGGTGCGGAGGGGAGGAGGTGTCCAAAGCCTGGAATCACTGAATGGGCTCTGGAAACAGCTGGATTCATGCTCTCCCACCCTGGGTGTCTCCCAGCAGCCTCTCTTCCTCAGCCAGAGGGAGGCAGGCAGGCAGGAAGCCGGTGTGTGCTTCCTGCCCTGCCATCACCTGCTCCCAAACCTCACTGTTCCTCTTCTACTGATGAGAACAACATGGCAAACACACACAGAATGGACCTCTTAGAAAAAAGTCAGCTCAGAGCCAAGGAGAGCTTCCAGTCAAGACAATAATACAGGAGGAGAAGTGATTTTTAAAAAATTATTATTTTTGGTTTTCTTCTCAGCTCCTCTCTCCTTGAAGGTGAAGAGATGCCAGAAACTACAAGTAGACCTGAAAGGGAAAGTGCAACTGCAAAGATTATCTCCTTAAGAAGCAGATATAAATGCCTGAGACAACTAAGAATTACACATTGTATCTGGTTGCTAAGTTAAAAAAAACCAAACAAACAACAAAATCTTAACATCTTCCTCAAAGCTGTGCACACATCAGGCCTCTCTGCACTTGTACTAGAAGATTCAGAAAATACTGTATCCTTGATTTCATGGTGCTGACAGATCTGGCTACTGCCTCACATTAAACCACCTGCCTTAATGCATTTGTGAATCTTACCAGAAATTAAACGTAAATATTCCAAGTGCAAAATTAAACACAAACTCCATCTATACCTAAGTGAACTTTCTGTTTTACAGAAATACAGTGATGCTAAACTTGATTCAAAATGAAGGAGGAAGTGTAAAACTTCATTATGAAACTCTCCATACATGTTATGTACAGATATATCAAAAAAGCCTCTATTTGTGAAATATAACATGGAGATAAAAATTCTCATCTCCCCACCATTCAGAAAAATTTTGATTCAAAGAGACCTTAACTACAAATTTTAGCATACGTCCTATAGAAATAATACAGTGCAGGCATTCTTTAAACAAACAAACAAACACAACTAAGAAAAAAGTGGAGGTATTCATGCAAATTACACATCTATCTGAGCACACAAATTCATCAAAAAATAAGAGAGATGATGAAGCTGCAGTTGTAAAATACAGCTTATTTCAGTAGCCCTTTCTGGCAGGTCACAGATACCTCAATGACACCAAGAAGTGATTGCTGAGTAAATGGAGGTGACAAAGTGACTCATTAATAGAATATAAGCTGGACTCTCTCCCAGTCTTCACAGACTGAGCAGGCTTATCAGAATAAACCCCAGTATTATGTCAAAGACCTCCAATCACGAGAATGTAAAAAGGCAGATGATGGAACACAAAGGAGTAGGACAGGACAGAAATTAGATTTTTACCTCTGGAATCCAAAGAGCACAGCTCACATGTGCCCACTTAGTCCCTGTCCTGGTAGCTTTCATGGCACCTCCTCTTTTGGGACAGAGGAGGCACTGAGGATGTATTCCCAGGACGCAGGTGCGACACAGCCAGCTCCCTTCAGGTACTTTTAAGATTCCATAGCAAGCCTTGGAGAAAAACAGATATTGGAATCATTGTGCAAAATGATTTCACACACAAGCATTCATATTCACACAGAGGAAAGCTTGCAAAAAGTAAAGGATCAATCTGGCCTTCACTTAATCTTTCTGTGATTTCTTTACCTTAAAATGAACCAAGTGATCCAAGAGAGAAACAGCCTCAAAAGCAATCGTTTTTACACCTGTTTATAAAACATATCCATTGTGACTGCACAACAGCACTGGTGTTGCAAACCTTCACCTTTGCTATTAGTGACTTTTAAACTTCTGAAGCAAACAACACAGACATTTCTTTAAATTAGCTTCTGTATCTAATACTTTCTAAAATCACAATTTCTTACTGCTAAAAACTTAACACTCTAACATAATTCTATTTATATGTGAAGGGATATGAGCTACTTGACTGAAAGTAATTTCTTGCAATGTTTGTGATTACAATTCTGCGTACCTTTTTTTCTTTAAATATTTATATAATATTGCAACAAAAATTAAAGCATATACCAAAATTATAAGATGCTAGGTTTTATGCCTATTTCCCAAGTATTGCACTTGAAACACGGAAAATGAGAGATTTCTCAAGTTTTGCTAGGTTTGAGAATTAAAAGGAAAAAAAGGAAAATAAATAGTTTGATTTCCAATTCAAATTCCTTGTGGTTCTTAATGGAACCAGTGATGGATCCTGCTGTATATACACATCCCCCCTGCCTCCCATGAAGCTGATCGCATCTGAAGTCACTGGCTGCCACCAAGGTCTAATTTCATTCAACCACTCCAAATAAGTTTTATCAAGAGGGTGGATATCACAGGAAATCTCCTAATTTCTAACACTATCTCTGGTAATGATAGCATTAAAAGACTCAAAAGAACGGGATCATTATTTGTAACCATTCTTTCAGATTAAATCTAGTATAAAATTCCCATACATGCCTTCCCACTCTTCTGATTATAAGATCTCAGTATTCAGTATTAAACAATATCATAGAACACTGCACATTTATGTCAGGCTTGTAGGGAGGGGGACTTTCCTGAATTAAATGCGGCAGGACTGTCTAATCTAAATGTTTTCTTGATGTGACAATTCCTGTAAAGCTCAACAGGGGGAGCTGCAATCTAAATTTTACAAGTGTTCTTTTCCTCCTCTGTGGCACATTCCCACCACAATTCTTTCTATTCCTAGAGCAGAAGTGGCATTACATCTAAGATCATATCTAGGGTGCTGGGAATGGACTGAAACTATTTTCTAATTTAAACTGGTAAGCAAAGGATGCCTAAACTACTAAAACAGTATTTTCACAATGTGTTTGAGCCAGCACAACAGGGTACCAAGAAGGAGGAATTTTCTCACACTCCTCCTCCCCTCCACCTCCAAACTGTGTGACAAACAGATCTGAGGCTACTTGTTGAACCAAAGCTGATCCAGATTAAAAACTGAAACAAGTTGTTGTTACAGTTAGGATTAGCTCTAGCCCAGACGTGCTCTCCAGTTTGTTTCAGGCACATCCAGCACAGGGAAGAGTGAGAGGCAAGGAGGCAGCAGACCAACTCAAGCTCAGCTGTCAGCAGACAGCCATGAGCCTTTGACTGCAAATCCATCATTACTCCTTAACAGGCACAAGTGAGGACTGAAGCAGGCAGCCCAGCTGCCAGCCATATTCCTGTCACTGGCCACCTTACTGCCAACTCAGGCTCACAGGGCTGCTTCACACAGGGACTCAGATCAGGAAAGCAGCCAGGCTGGCAGCCAGCCCACTCCGAGCAGGGAGGTGACAGATCCTTTTTCACCCAGATATATTTTCCAAATATTACTTGCAGTCAATAGAAAAATACACTAAAAAAGAAGAACCTTCTTGGTCTCTTTTCAATTTATAGCAAAACTCCCAGAATAGGATGTACACAAATCACAGGATTCATATCCCTTTTCTGATTATAAGGATTCCTCTACAGGACTATGCTGAGCTCAAGCAGTGTAAAGTCTTGGCTACATGTGAAACACTACAAACATGAGCACCATACAGACTGAGACCATGGTTTTCGCAGGTGCTGATTCCTTCTGAAAAAGATCACTCTGTTAAAGTGACTACACGTGGTTTCAGATGGCTAAATTTGGCTAATTAACTAGCCAGAAAAGAAAAAAATAGCTCTGAAACAAATGATCTTTAGATTTCTCATGAACAGGCAAGCCAGTACTTCCTGCCCTGTTTATTTTCAAAACCAGGTTTAGTAATAGGGGGAAAAATAGTTTACAGTCACAGAGGAAATACCTGCATGTCCCAAAACCACACTTTGCATTCCTGTTAGACTGTAGCTGTCAAATTACTAAGTATGCTAGGCCACTTAATCTGCTGTAATTGTTAGAGGCAAAAATTCACCTCAGTATCACACCACCCTCCGTATGCAGAAACCCGTAAAGTCCTCCACTTAAGGTTTAATACCCGTTTAAATTCCACACTTGCCTGGGTAAACTCAGACCACAGGGTAGTGTCAACATTTCTGCAGGCACTAACCTGATGGACACAAATATTACACTTGTCACAAAACACCATGTCATTGCCATCTTCGCTGTCTGGGGACCGGCACACATCACAGATGACGTCCTCATCATATTCGATACCCAGCCCCTCTTCAGTCTCGATGGCATGATTCATATTCTCATGACAGTGCCGCTCCAGCACTTCAATTGTCTTTTCCATTGTGTTTTCATCCAGGAGCCCACATCCTACAACACAGAAAGGGAAAGGCAATTAGAGGACAGTCAGATGCTTCTGACTGAGTCACAGAAGCAGGAAGAGAAAAAAAGACAACTTCTAGCAACTAAAGGAGTAGACACAGCATCTACAAATAAAACAAAAATAGACTTTTCACTCACAGACTAATTATAACATTGCTTTATAAATACAAGTAGAACTCCTACTTGAGTAGAAGTTTAAGTTTTCCATAAACCACAAGGTTGCACCTTGAAGAAAATACTAAAGCATAAAAGACAGCAGTTACCCTTTCTGCACCTCCATCATTTTACAAAACTCTAATGAAATCCAAAAATCACACACTGTATTCATCTGAAGACAAATGCTCTAGGAAATAAAACTCACCAAGAATACTTCATATCTTATAAGGATAGAGAAGTTGCACCACCCAGTACCTCTAAGTCCATTGTGATGGAGTGATCAAAGCATGATGATTATGCAAAGTGCTTTTATTTTTCTGGGCTTTTTTAAAAATAAAATAGTAGATAAATCTACTATTGCAATCCATGCTATCTGTTCACTCAAACACTACACATGCTATATATACTCACCACTAATCAAACTTAGCATAAGCAGGACCACTTAGAAAGTATTTGCTATGAGACTGGCCCTCAGCTTGCAGCTTCAGGACATGCACTGTGTAAGAAAACCTATGATGTTCACAGCTGTAAGACATCTCCAAACTGCATCTTATCAAAATCCTTGGTCAAAACTGATCATAATGTTCACAGCTTACGTTTTCCTCAGGTCTTCAAATGCTGGGCTATTCATGTAGCATTAACTGCAGAGGCTAATATTTTAACTAAGCCTACTAATTGTGATTCCTTGTTACAAATAATAAACAGCGAGAGTTAAAGTGTTCTCTCCCATGCCCTAATATTTTCTCATTCTGTGAATTAAAAGAATTACAGAATCAATCAGGTGGGAAGGGTTCTACAGAGGGCTTCAGCCTCTGCCCCAGCTCCCAGGTGAGTCGACAGTAAATCCAAAAAAGGCTGTCGTTCAATAAATATGTCTGGTCAGATCTTGAAAATCTCCATGGATGCCCCCTTGAAAAGCAAACTGTTTGCTAACAGCATTCCTGTATGCCTGGGAAGCTTGTCCTCGATTCTACTTCTTATATACACCCTTGGGCACTAGAGCTCAGTCATGAATTCCCTACTTCACCAAACCACTCTCCCAACATATCTACTCGTTTTCCTGAATGTGTAAGTGGAACTTTCTTGTACTTGGAGGACAGTGTCCTTAAAGTCCTGCTAGGTCTCTTCTATCATTCCACTCTTCAGAGCTGCCTCCCAGATCCCACCCAGTTACCTAAGGAGAAACATGCTGTCCTGAAGTCCAGGATCAGAAAAACTACTTCCTCTCCTCACTCCCCTCCAGGTCTGTCACCACTATTTATTTCATAGCTGTTACAGGCAATGCTGCCATTGCTTATCACTGCTCTACATGTGCTTCCTATTTTACTAAAAGCAAATCCAGGAGAATCCAACCTCTCCTCCCTAAAAGACCTGCAATCACCCATGGAAGAATACTAGCCACACAGGCTATTGCACCACACTTCAGTTATTCCAGTGGTAATTCCAATATTATTTTCCAATATTATTTTCTAATTAGCTCACTCCTGCTCATGGACCTATATACCCACAATCTGCATGGAGAAAGTTTACTTAGCTGATTTTAAATGGGCTAGCATGTGTGAAACTTAATTACTCTGTTGAGAACCCAGCATGCAAGCTACTCAGAACTCTGAAATTGTAGATATGTTCCAAGAAATAGAAACATCTGCCTCCCCACATAAAATTTCAAACTTCTGAAGTCCTAAAATTAATTCCACCTGGTGTGGGCTTTTTCTCTCCTGCCTCAGTCTGCAGAAGTTGCAGATGATTTTGGTTGTGAAGAAATTTTTAGGAACAATAGGTAAAATATAAAACATTAAGAGATCAAGAAAGTAATTACTTTTTTAGTTCCTGTTTATCTTAGCATTTCCCTTCAATTCTCATTCAGCAATCTTTAAGAGACCTTACACAGCAGACAACAACTCAAACAGCAGAAATTAAGGGCAGCTTTTAAAATGAGAACATGTTGTGGAATTACCCATTTCTGTAAGCTCTTCATTTAGCTCCTGGAGCCAAAAGATGTCCATGTCATCCAAGTCATAGCGACACACAGATTCTGCTAGTTCCAAAATGTTGATGTAACCGGGTTCTGTGGGTTCTTGGCTGGAACAGTGGATGTATTTCCTGGGTCGTGTATACAGTACTTCTTTTACTTTTTCTGCTACAACCCTGTGAGTGAAAAGAAAAAAAAAGAAATACTTACAGCTTTTTAAGACCCATCCTTGAAAGACATAAAATATTTGCTGTAAGTGCAAAGAAAGCTGGTGTTTCACAGATTTTAAACTAGCCAGTAGGTGTAGTCAGGCTAGGGAGATAGGATTCTGTAAATGTCATTTCTTTCACCCAAAATGTTCCAAGGTTTACTGCATATACAGAGTTATTTTTAAGATGTAAGCCTGTGCATATGATTTTCAATTTAACAAATGCTACTAGTATGACAAAGCAGCTGTTTCTGAAACCCACAGAAAGTATTATGCACAAAACCAATACAATCTTTGTCCTATATTCTTCCTAAATGCTATAAGGTAATCTTGCCAACCGATCTCTTGAAAATACCAGCTTTTTCACTAAAGCTTAATTTATTCTACTATAGTGTCTGTGTGTGTTTAGGAAAAATCCTTGCTCTCCATTTGGGAGACACAGTTTACCCTTATATTGTAAATGACACCTTATCCACATTACAAATACATTACTTTTGTTATGCAAGAGACATTCTGATGCCAAGCAAAAATGTAAAGGGGGGAAGTCTTCCAAGAAGCAAGGGAGAAAAATATCTGTGTTCTCCACCTTTCAAGTATTTTCAGAGATAAAATGCAGTGTTTGATTAGTTTGATTTTGGAATGGAAAGAAAAATCTTAACTAGACAAAGTTCAATCTTTCTCTGAATTCAATGCAAAAAGCCCTATATATGGAAGGAAGCCAGAGACACAGAACAGAACAGTGCCATGCATGAGCAGCTCTACATGCTTTCTGGAGCTGACCCTCTACAGGACAAAGAAAAGATAAAAATTGTGGAAAATAAGGCAGCAAAGAAGGAGGAGGCAGCTGTCAAGCTGTATCCCACTTAATTCTTACTGGACAATGTGGATTATCAGTGTTAGCACAAACAATGTCCTTCTGCCAGTCTTCGTCCCCTTTCACCCTGCTCATTTTTAACTCTAACTCCTTTGTGAGCTTTTCTTTCCTCTGGTCCAGCCAAACAGTTTTTTCCTCTAATATAACACTGCTGGTATGAGATGCAATATATTTACTTTTAATAACTTGGTACTGACAATAGCCTCAGTGGAAATTAAATTATGCTTGCTCAGCACTTTCACAGGACAATTCATTCATCTTCGTCTTGAAGACCATGCTGGCAACAACCTTTCTACGTTGAAACACGCTTTGTTTCCACCAGGAAGGGTTGTAGGACTACAGCGCTGTGTTTCCCTAGTCTAAACACAGTGTGAGAGAACAGAAGATTCTTGATTTATCTCCAGAATCTGAGATCACTGAACTTCTATAATGTTAAGCAGCCAACTGTGGTGAGAGAAGGTAGAAAGGGTTAAAACCTTGAGAAATAGCCAAAATTAGGTTATATGAACAAATGAGTAATTTTACCAGGTATCAGTGATTACTGCATGCCTAGTGCTCTATATCATCATGCTGTGTAGGGAAACCTTTCAAGTAATATGCATAAGATATGGCTTTATTTTTAATTTATTCAACTCCCCATACTCAAATAAAAAACAGCTTTTAATCAATAGCAGCATGTGATTGAGGAATAAAAAATCTTTTTACACTCACAATGTAGATACTTTAACAGTGTGCAGACAGAATGAGATCTGGACTGAAATGTTTTCCAAATTGGCACTTGTGTGGTTTAAGAACATGTCGGAAGGCCGCTACACTGAAGATTTAAACATAGCAACAGAGAAAAGCTGACTGCACTTAGACAACTTGGTTTTGAGAGACCACTTTCTCTGAGTTGACATTTTGTGCACGTGATCCACATCTGATCACCAGTACCTGAGAGAAGGCTGTGGAATAGTTTCTGGACTGGCTGGAACCTGAACCCCTTTCTCCCACTCTTGTTTCCACGTGTCTGCAAAGACGTAATACTCGTCAGGGTTGACATGGTGAGAATCTGGTAGTTTCATGGCACTGATGAGATCCTTGCGGAACACCTGCAGGAAACACAGAATGAAAAGATGGATCTGAGAAAGAGCACTGTGCTAAAGAATGTGGCAGGTATTTTTCTTAATCTACATTGAAACAATGCACATACATTGATAATTTTTTAAAGAGTACCAACACAAGTCAATTTGAAACTACCTAGATTATTGATTTTTATTGAATTCAGTATGGTAAGAAGGTTGCACTAATTCAAAACCATGCTGCTGCCCAAAGGCTAATCAGAAGGAAGAAGGTTTTTAAGGGTAACCAGAGAGAATCTGCATCTGATTCAAGATTCCTCACTCTATTTTCAGTCAGCTTATTGCCAGTCTGAAGGCTTTACCCTAATGTAGACACAAGGCAGCATATCCTCTTCTTTCACTCAGTTCAGCTACTTCAAACTGTCATATTCATCATGGGCTACAAACAGTTGCCATGGCAAAACTGATGGATAGGCACTTGCTCATTTATTAAAACCACTTGAAGTTTTATTGGTTGGGATCTCTGAGGTTGAAGACAAACACTGCCTTTGCTGGAACACAAGACCTGTGTTGCTCTGTGCCTATGCAGTGATGGACAAAATTCAGCCTGAGCATCTTTCAGGAAACCTATACAGTGAAACACCACCCTCGTACAAAGCAAACCATCAGCAACATATCTCCAAGCATAACACTTGGCTCAAGGGAGTGAAGTTTTTACAAGCAAGTAAACATGATTATCAGTCATCTCAAAGCTTACTTAATGTCAATATCTGTCAACTCCAGGTGTGTACAATTTAAGTAAATGGCGTATGTATCCTCTGGGTTTCTTCCTCTACTGCTACAAGGCACCAGCTTAATGTTCAGTAAAGCAGAACAGTGACTGTGACTTGGTTTTAGGGAGACATTGCAACTAATTAACTGTATTATTGTAATGAGAAATCAAATCCTCAAAGGGCAATAAAATGAAATGGAAAACATCCCTGCAATAAGCTGTGAGAGGTTTTACTCTCTTCTTACTAATTCCATTTTATAACCAGAAGAGTAATAAACTATCTCAGAGCCCAATATCTTCGTGTACCCTTTTCAATTTGACAGTACCAGACTGGTTATGCCTACTGCAAAAATGCTCAGCTGTTCTTGGAAATCATCAAGTAAACATTATTTTAAAAGGCTCTGTGCTAAAACAGGTATTGAAATAGCTGCTGGTGACCTGAAACATCAGCATTACTTCATTATGTTCTACAACTGCATCTCATATGGGTGGCCAGGAGAGCAAGCTGACCAAGGGAACTCAAACTGACAGACTCAAGGCTCTTGTTTTGCTATTAATGTGTTATCTACCTTGGTTCAGAACAGACTGTTCACTGCTGCCTTCTGTATTAAGCTCAGGTACCTAACAGGCCTGTATTAAAATCTGAATGTCAAGAGTGAAAGCACTGAGACTGCAAGCAGCTATTTTTTTTCAAGCACTATATGTACACACCAAAAATAAAATGCAAAATTATTTATGCCACTTAAAAGGCATCTTAGTTTTCTTTGTTACAGGTACAGAGAGCCAGGATTATGAGAAGCACTACCAAGGCACAATTCCAAAGAACACCAGAGGGAAGAAGTCTGATACAGGAGAAGTGCAATGACTAGTTTAATTACCAGAAAATGTATTTTTCAAATCTTATCTCAGGTAAGTGCTTTACAAACTACCTTTTCAGCCACTGACAGAATACAAAAGTGAAGAATTTCATATCAAATCCACTATTTCTTAAACACTAGATGAAAAAGACTATTAAAGGCATCAGTATTCTAACTACATTGCTTAGTAGCAAATCTTCTGATCATCCATTATGCATGTGAACTGTATCTATTTTTAGAGCACAAAATCCCTGAAGCATGAACTTCTGGGTTTCATTTGACTATTGTAAGTACTGACCACATCATCACTACGCCACAATATTAAGTTCTCTGCTTCAGATTTCTACAATTGACAGTGCAGGTACCACTGAAGGTCAAAGATTTAACCAAGAAAAAGGTAACTGTTGAAACCTTAAGGGACTCCAAAATTCAGCTAAGACTTCCTAAGAATTGCCTGTTCATACTTGTGATTAACAGTGCAATTGAGGATATCCTGCAGACACTTGGAATCATTACAATCTTTAGCTCGCATTACTCTTCATTTCTTCACACGTGGCAAAGCAGGGTGTTCCAACAGTAAAATACTCTCAGAGGGCAATGTATGAGAATACTCAGTCTGTATTTCCTTTGTTGTGGAAGTAAACCAAAACACCCAGGGGCCCTAAGGAGAGTTTTCTGACAAATCGAGTAAATTCTACTTCAGCAATCAGCCTCAAGGCTATGAACTAAGCCATCTACACAAAGAGCAGCACACATGCCTTCACGATTTAGATAACCAGCTTCTCCTTGTGGCTGTTTCCTTTGCAACATTTATTTGAAAAACAGTGCTGCTCCTTTACTAACTGTGTCCACAGAATGACAGCTGACAGCTGGTCTGCTCCACAGCACACTCTCCCGTCTTGGCAAGGACCACCTTCACTTTCAGTTAGCCCATGAAGTGCAATGGTCATCTTTGAATCACCCCAAAGTAGTTCTACTTCTGACCTTATATAAAGCACAACCCCTTAACTTTATTTTAACATCACTTGTAATATCATACATATTGAAAATACCTGAAAAATGAGCATGCCAAAGCTGGGCTGATAAGGTATTCCCATCCAGAAACATCAGTCCTCACAACCAGACTCAGCTGGTGCAGACTGTCCTTAGCACACGACAGAGAAAGGCCTTGCAGAGCTGAGCTATAACTGAGTGCAGCTCACACACAGAAGTGGGAAACTCCCCACCACTCAGAGCATTCCACAGTAGTTACTGGGTGACAGTGGGATTTTTAAAAAATTATTTTTAGCAAGAGAGAGTATGAAAGTACGAATGAGTTTTAACCTAACAATGCAAAACTGCTTGGTCGGAACTTAAAATTTCATTGCACTGCCAGGAATTTTTAGCTTCAACAAAAAACAGCGCAGCACTTGGAGTGCATGACATCAATGAAATGTGTCTGCTTATGGCATTGTCTGACAACCTAATCTTTACTATTTCATTGAGAAGTTCTAGTACATACTTCATGCTTTAGAACTGGGGCTTAAATCTAGAACAGAAGACTGTGGTTTTAAGCCCAGCTGAAAATGGAACACTACTCAGCACTTGCTCAACCCCTCCCCTGTCCTCCCCCCAAACCCAGTGGAATGGGAAGGAGAATCAAAGTAAAACTTGTATGTTGAGATAAGAACAATTTAATAATTGAAAATAAAGTAAAACACAATCATAATGGTAAATAATAGTAACAATCATGATACTAAAAAGGCAAAATCCCAAACAAGTGATTCACAATGCAGTTTCTCACCATCCACTGACTGATGCCAGACAATGCTTCCCAAATCCAGACCAGCTTGCCTTCCAGGTAACTCCCCCAGTTTATGTAACAATTCCATGGTTCAGAATATCCCTTTGGTCAGTTTGGGTCACCTCTCCCAGTTACGCTCCCTCTCAGTCTTTTAGGTTTTGTGGTTTGTTTGGGTTTTTTTATTGCATACCTCCTCACTGACAGAGCATGAGATATGTAAAAAAACAAGTTCTTGACTTAGGATAAACACAAATTACCAAATAACCAAAACATCAATGTGTTATCAACACCATATTAATTCCAAATCCAAAACACAGCACTGCAACAGTGACTGAGAAGAAATTAGCTCTATCCTAGCTGAAACCAGGACAGGTCAATATTAGTGTTTTGCTTTGCAGTAGAAGTTCGCCTGGGTTTGCTGAGAAAATGAGCACCGCCTAGTCAGCTCTGCAGACTGCCATCTATAAAGCTTTTAAAAGCTAAATTCTACAAAAATTCTTGAGAAATATGCATGCTCTGCTCCCCCAAAGCACTAACACACCAAGAAACTATGATATCAAAGATATGGTTTGTATGTTTTATTTGTTTTGCAGACTTCTGAGTCCTATTTGGAACTTATGTTAGAAGAGTATGCCTGAGGAAAACTAACTTCTCAGAATTTATTTTAAAATGCTTCACTAAAAGTCATCTATGATTTGAACCCAAATTCCTTCTGGAAGCACTCTATGGAAATGCAGTATATAATCTTCACAGGACCCTGCAGTGCTTACTCTGAATAAATCCAGACTCTGAAACAAAGAATACAATTTTGCATGAAGTTTCCTTATCCATTAAGGACAGCAGGAACAATACAAGTAATGTTACAGAGAATTACAGTAAAATACTAGCACTGAAAACAATGAATGTATTTCACAATAAAATGGCCTTCTACAAACCCCACCTGTGATGAACAACTGAAACATCAGATCTGCACAGACTGTCCGGCAACTTCTGTTCAATACAACTGCAAACTTAAAACCACATTAAGAAAAAAAGTGAGTGAAATACCTTTTCCAATATCCCTCTGCAAGCTACTACCAAAGCTGACTGATGCTACTGCTCATTCACCATGCTTTGCCCAAATGCATGTGTGAGGAAAATGTGTCATCTCTTAAAAATGAAAAGAAAACCGATACTTCTTCTAGTGACACACTCTGCTTTCAGGTACTTTGATCAACCACTTACAAACTCCCAACATGAATAAGTCACTTGTCACAGGCATCTAGGCCAGGACTGGGAAACACAGCTCCAAGGCTTAAGTAAATTTTGGGTTAACTGCTCTTGTTACAATCAAAGCCCACTTTATTACGGATTGCATGTAATTGCTTCAGTCCTAAGGCTTCCCCTGCATCCAGCAGGACTCAGCAACAAGCAGTTCAGTTCACACCTGTCACTCAGGTAGTCAGAAGACCCACTGCTCAGAAACATAGAGTTAGGATTTGTTAAAAAGCAGAAGGGAATTACTATGTCCTGTCTTCCCTGCAAAAGTATATTAAATCTTTTTCAGCAAACAGCATGGAATGAAGGCCAGCAGCCTCTCTGAGCAGAGAACAGCTAGGATTTTCCTGGACTTTTGGTGTCCTTCCCAATCCATCTCGAAGGCCAAGTTTGAAATCCCACTGTCAAACACCTGAGTTTCTGTAAAGAGTGAATTACACAAGAGTTCTTCCATCATGCTGAGGGTCAAATCATCATTCTTTATTCTCTTTTGAAAGGCTCTAGTAACTTTCATTCCCATAAGCACCCCCAAGCATTAAGGTTTACTCTACTATTGTAGGTCTCAAGTATGGGCCCTGAGCAAAGGTACTTACAAAGCAGTAAGTTTACCCTTAAAATCACCTCATAAATAATAAAACAGAATTTAAATTCTAATATGACCTATTATAATATAGCCACAAAGTATCTCAGCATAGTTTATCTTTGTATGGATATTTGACAGTGTGTGCGAAAGACTGCCCATCTACAAGTGATGAAGCTCCAAGAAAAGAATTTGATGAGCTCATCCTGGAAAAGTAGAATTTTTCTTGATACATTGCAACCTGGGCATGAAGTTTCTGAACTAAGCTGCCTTATAGAGAAATGCAGAAACTTAAGGCAGGTTTGCTTTGGGTTTTGGTTGGTTGAGGGATTTTTGGCAGCAAAGTAAATAAAAGGCAACAAAAATTTCAAATGGAAATGAAACTACACTTCCAGGCACATATACCAACTGGACTGAGAAACTTAAAATGTTTAAAATGCTGTGAAAGACAGGAATATGTGTAGAATTAAATCTGTAGTTCTCAAACATCCACACAATTTGGACAAGCAAGGCAGTAAATTCTAATGTTAAAACCCCTACTCCCTAAAACTATTTCAACAAATTATCCAGGACTCAAGCAAATGAAATGTTGTACTTTTCTTTTAAGTACCTGTGAATCTTCCTAGCTTCCTTTTACAAGCATGTATAGGAAAAGCCAGGAAACTGGATACTAAATCAACCCTACCTAATATCATGTCTCTGACAGTATTTCATGAGCCAGAAGAATGTGCAAGAACACGTCAAGTTTCCTTCTGGTTGCTTATCAGACATAAGCTTTGGATTTTGGGATTAATCCTAACAATCAATTTTTAAAGTGGTATTAATTTATATAGATACTTGAAAAAATCTGTACTTGCTATCATCTATCCAATTCCTTTTTTAATCTTAATTCTCAGTCTCAAGAACTTCCTGTAGCAGATGAGCTTCACAACCTAGTTTCATGAAAAGGATAGCCTTTTAATTGCTACAGATTTTCTAACTTCTGGCCTCATTTTTCAGTGCTCCCGGCTGCCTTTCCTCTCCAATTCTTCCAATGCAAGGACTGGCAGGACTGAAGCACTCTAGCTCTGCTGTTTCCAAACCATTCATACTTTACTGTTGTGCCTGCTCATTCACTTCAAAGGTAAAATAGCTCAGCCTTTCCACAAGCAAGCTCTTCCACGCCTTTCTGTGTTTGGGTCACCTCTTCCTAAAGAGTTCAACTAGCCTGAGACAGTATCTCAAAGGAAAAAAGATCATAAAAGTAACTGATGAGTTTTCACCTCCACCCTTACATATTTCTTTTAAATCAACTAACCCAAGCAGGCTAAACAGTAGCTCATGGATAATGCATGTTTGCCAGAGGTCTTGAAAAGCCTGTACACATGTCCCACATAATCCAGAATCATCTAAGGTAAGCATGCACATAAAAGTGACAGTCTCTTATTACACATGGTACACACACAGCAATATGGCTTAACCACGTTGCCCATTCATTCACAAAACAAAATCAAGCACTTTCAAATAGCAAAAAGAGTCCATTTTCAGCCAAGAGTCTAGTTTTACAGAGTGCTTCTCAGGATCAAGACCTACAATTTATGTGGCAGTTAAATGCCACTAAATAGTTTCATGTACCCAAGTAATGAATGCAGACCATTTACTTTTGGAAGACAAGCTGCATTTCACAGGATAATACAGCTGTCACAATCAGCAATGAAGGATTAAAAACTACTCTTGCTGTGAGATTCAAAACCCTATTTGCAAAGAGAGGTAAAATACTGCCATGTTATATGGGAAGAGTTAAAAAAAAAAAGCACACTGCTAACTTAACTTCTTGGCAGTTTCAAGAGAGAGACAGGCTTGAAAAAAAAAATACATAAACTTGAGTGTCATAAAGATCTCTTAGGCTCTTTTCTGACCCCACCAGCATAAGGGAAAAGAAATGGTCAGTCATTCAGGAAGGTCCAGATAATGGGTTTTCCCTGCAAAAATGATTCCCACTACTCTGCTATCATTTTCTGCTGCAGCTTTCACTGAGACAGGAAACTGCCAAGCACAGGCTTCATGCTGAGCCAGACATCCAAATGCCTCCTACCCTGCTGCTCCCACACAGCCTGCTGCTGAGGCCTGAGTCCCTCCTATCTGTGTTTAAATTCACTGAGGGGGCAACACCACAAACCGTATGTGGCCAATATCATCATAAAACTCTCCAAACCAGCTATGACTTTGTATTACTGGTATGCTTCTAGCCTCAACACAGCTGATTTATTCAAAGTAAATGCTAAAGCTAATTGGATAACAGAATTTTTAAGTCACCATTTCAGTAGTTTGTGATAGATTGTAATCCAGAAGGGGAGCAGCGAGAAAGAGACACAGGCTTGCTTTTGACATTACATACAGAAGCACCATGGTCTGAAGAAGCATCATTACAGGCTTCTCTTGTTTTCACCTTCTTCTCCAGGAGGAGACTGGAGTAAGTTGAAACCAGGTCCAACCCACTCACATCCCTTCTGGATTGATACTGGCCCTGGAGACGGGCTTGGACATTTGCAAGGTAACACAACACCTCCTGGCCTGGCAGTAACACCAGATGACCTCACTCCACTGAGACCATTCCCAAAACCACCTGGATTTCAAAGCATCTGGAAGGCAATTCAAGGCAGAGCAGTTGTCAGATGCAGCAACTCATCACTTTTTACAGGCAACCTCAGAGGACACTGGCATATTTAGGTAAGTCCTGAACTGGCACATACACTCACTACTTGCTTGTTGCAGTACCAAACCCAAGCTTTTATTTGGAGAGAACTCAGGTACTCAGGTTGGTGATGGTAGAGGAAGGGGAAGAAAGCCTAAGTATTCACATGCAATTCACTTGAAAAAGCAAGGCTTACTGGCATGAAAGAAAAATCAATGTATGAAGACCATGAACAAAAATATTCCCAAACAGCTATTTATAGCTTTGACCTTCTAGATTTTCTGCATCACCAACTCAAGAAACAGCCTGCTGCCTGGCAAGTAGAGGTGAATGAAAGGAGAGCAATGCCAACTTGTGACAGAGAGGCCTTGCTAAAGAGATGCTGTCAGCCTGAAAATTTAAATTTCTATCTAATAGATATTAGACAACTATTACTACAAAAAGCTTGTGAGATTACAACATGAGTTTTAGAAGGGTGTACAGTGAGGTCCCTTTTCAGTATTTGCTTTGCACCCTTGTCACCACTTGATGCATAAATAATCAATTTCAATGCTCTGCTGACAAAAGCATTTCATATAATACACTTCCCAGCATATGCTTTTCACGGGGTTGGAGGGAGCGCTTGCTTTTAGCAAAAGAAAAGAAAAAACATAAGAATAGCCAGAATATAAGAACAGCTGTACCAAGAGGTACAGCTTACTACTGTCACCTTCCCTTCCATTCCCTTTCCAGGAGAACTTAATTTGTTTCAGGGATCTTTTAAATATTGTACTCAGGACACTCTTTCCAAAGAGGATATATTCTAAAGTTTGTGATTTCTTTCCTTCATTTTTTTTTTCCCCTCTTCTTTTTTCTCCCCACAGGAGTGGAATCTTAAACATGACAAAGAGATTCCAGTATTACTAGAATGATTACATTACAAAGAAGACTTCCTAAATTTCAGGTGTATATTCCAGATTTTGTCTTCAAAGTTTTATATTTTCAAGCATTAAAGGAATCGAGATTTTGCCTTGGAACTGGTGGAAAGCAGCAAAGATGATCTCAAAAGGAGGAACTGAAAACACTGCTCATTTTAATTCCCAGGAGTCATGTGAACAGAAGACCTGCATGCTACATACCTGGACCACATCTTCATCATTATTGTTTTAATATACTTGTGCACATAGAGACAGAATGCAGCAAACTCAAAGAAGGCTGTAACAGGGCAATCCCTAAGGTGAAGAGATACAAGAAGGAGACTGGATGGCTGGGCAGAAAGAAGGGGTTGGGAAGGGACTAGCACCGAGGTGCATGTCGAACAGCAACAAGCCTGGCAATGTATGTGCTTCAGCTCCTATTTGCACAGCTTGACTGGTAACAAAGCTACAGCCTAGGCACACATGAGCAACACTTACAAGACCTTAGCAGCCAACAAGCTGTTTTAAGATTAAAACTCTTACAGAATCATAATTCTCATAATATTTTAAAAGGCAAAAAGCTTAGTGGGCTTTTCTTAACCTTCTTGGTGGCTGCAAATAAAACACTATGTAGCTAGTTCTAGCCAATTTTATTTTTTAGAATGTTTTTAGTATTTTATTTTAGAAATAAGTGAGTTTTCTTCAATTGACTTGCAATAAGAACTAAGCTTCCAAAGAAATGACATTCGGTATCATTTACCTGGTTCTTACCAAACCAAACCCATTTAGTCAGCAGCATTTAGAAAAGAAGCATGAAGTAAGTTTGCTGAATACCTTAAGCTACAGGAGCACAATCCACATATTTCACACAACCTTGCACAGCAGTAACCACTCAGGTAGAAAGCTACCAGTACAGTACACAAAAAAAACTTCTGGGACATAACTTTAAATTCTACAGAAATAAAATGGGTTTTGTCAGTCTTTTTTCAGCAGTGATACTAAAATTCTGAAGGACTCATTCAGTGGCAATGTGATAACAAGTAAGGGGAATTAGCTACAAGAAGTATTTCTCCCATTTGCAGTTAGTATCTTACTTCAGCCCTTAAAAAAGCAAGCACAAAAATTGTGGATAAGGCAGCCAACAAATATTCCATTAAGAGGGGCTACCAATGGAGTGGTTGACAGGGTGGCTTTGGGCACTGAATTGTACATGACTGCCAATTTATTAAGTGGGTCAATACAGGTCCAGTGACAGTGGTGATAGGTGTTGAGGTTCTAAACCTTGAAGCCAGCAGATTTTAAAAAAAGCTTTGTTAAGAGTAAAAAGCCAAGAGTAACAAAGCAGCAAACACTGCATATACATATCCCACCCACTTAAGTGTCCCACTGTTTCATCCTAAAGCAGAAAGACAGTATCCTTTCCAAACATGTATGAACCACTTCTGTGTGCTATACTCTCGCAAATCCTAAAACCACACCAGCTTTTGCCGATTTCAAAATGATACTAAAATTTCAGGGAAAGAACAAACTACACATTACCGTCTGCAAATGCCGTAAATCATTTTGGTACATCAAACACCAGAGTTCCTGTAATACTCACAGTGAGGAAAATGCAGATTCACAGAGAATTTGACAGGTGGCAAAAGGACTCACCAGCAACAGATTCATAGCTCACTACTTCAAGGCTCAGAAACATGAAAACTGCATGACAGAAAACTACCAGCGACCAACCCAGTTCTTACCTCAGCAGGCTTCTTTTGTTCATTTGCTGGTGTTTTTGACTTGCTCCTGTATTTAGAACAAGAAGAAAAGGAAGTGGAAGGACCTGTTAAAAAAAAAAAAAAGAAAAAAAAAAAAAAAAAATGACAAAGGATCATTATAGCTCAGTTAAATTCATTTATTTTTCCAGTAAAATACAAGTCACTCCAATCTCTTGAATTATAATTTTTGACAAGATGTGGGCAAAAAAAACCTGTTAGGCAGTCTGTAGGCTTAATTTCAGCTCCTCCTGTTCCACTCATTCTTTATAAAACCACACCACACCAAGTTTATGGGTACATTCTGCTCTGCCCAATGCAAGCATGAGTAAACAGAAACAAGCAGACAGACTGCTTTCCTTCATTTAGTTCCCTTCTAACAAAGTGGAAGGAAGAGTAAAACAGTTTGAAAATGCTCAAAAAAACCCCCTGAAGAAGAAAGCAATGCTACTAAAATGTACTGATGAGAGATGCAAAAAACCCATCGTGAGATATCTTAGAAGTTTGTGGCAAAATGTTATTTTAGCAGAGGATACATCAATGACTTGTAGTGACTATGACAATGAATCATTATTGTGTATAGAGCTATTAGGTAGGCACAGGTTTATAAGAAACAAACAATAACCTGCCACACAGGGTTGTTCTGTTATGGGACTTTTTGCAGATAAAATGGGAAGATATTCATGAAGACATCTGCCAAGGAACACGTAAAATGTAACTTTGCTAAATTATTTAACAGACTGAAGTGGAGAAGATCAAGAACCAGTATGAGGTAACATAACAATCAATATAATGATTATAATTCTAATACATCAATGCTCAAATAACTTGCCACCCCCAACTATCTTAACGTTAAAGCTCTGCACAACATGAGACAACAGGATGCTTTTTAAAAAAGTAATCATAGAATAGAACTCTGGGCAGTAAAATTTCTCTTGGTTTACAAATTTTTTCTTGTCAGCTATGAATGAGAAAGATATATGAGTTTCTCTTGAAATTTTAAGTACATTCAAAACTCCCCTTATAAGATCCTTTGCCTTATTTTCCTCCTGTAACATGATTCAGAACACTGAAGACCATAAATACAAAAATAAATCAATCAAGAAACTTTTTTTTTTTTTTAATTTTTAAGAGGTGAAACAGTTTGCCCTCAAACCCCAGAAGGAAACCACAAGGGGGTGGGGTGATACACCAAAGAAAAACTAGCAGATCTTACTTACTCTCATTGTCTGAACTGTCACTGGTGCTTAGATGCCTGTGGCGTTTCATCCTGACGCATCCTAAAGAGAAAAAAAAAAGTTGATGGCAACCATTCTACCAGAAAATCACCGGCTGCTGGCTCATGCCAAGTTCTTCACACTAAAGGCAAAGCTCCTCTGAAGAGCTCTCAAGCATAGAGATAATCCCAGTTCAGTCACCGTGTTTTATTTCTGCAAGCAACTATGAGATCACAGTATTATTTGTGAAACTGAGCACCCTCAAAACCAGCGTGCCTCTGCTGGGCAGAGCTTGCTTTTAATTTTGCAGAAAGAAGTGCAACCCGCCAGCTGATTCCCGGCAGGGCATGAGCGGAACACTGCTCGACTCAATGTCCCATCTGTTCAGCTGGAGGAAGAGTTGCCATGGTGGCAGTAGCTAGCTGAGAGACGGGTGGAGGCCAGGAAATAAGGTGGATGCACAGCAAGGCAAGGATTTAGAAATATAACATACCTTAAAAAAACTTAAACAAGCAAACAAAGCACAAAGAAACCCTAAGGCATCCATGCAAAGCAAAAGGTAGATTTTTAAATAGCGACAATCATAGAAAGTGGTGACTGATGCTATTTAAGTCATCTGATTGCCATTTATTTCACATGAAACGTGGTTTCCAGAAGTTTGAGAAGTGATCAAGAGTATCACTGAGAAATACTTCAGTGGCACTGCACCACTTGCATTAGAAAAAGGTATTGAACATTTTGAAATTCATTTTTGACCATGTAATGCTACAGAGGGGAAGAAGAAATTTCTGCACTTCTACTTAACAGAAAAATCAAAACAGATATCAGCTACATACTCTAAACAAGTGGCAAGAAAAATCCATATACATTCTTATTAGTCCTGCCACTCTATAATATTCAATGTTACATTTGTTAAATAAGGTTCAATAACAGTTTACAAATAATAGCAGTAAATAGAAATCACGCCTATGTTTGTAATGGAATGAATGAGAAACTCAATAGAGAAAAGAACTAAAAAGTAATTCTGCAGGAATAAACAAGAATTCTTTTCAAATTTTTGTTTGTTTGTTTGTTTTTAAGCAGAAGATATGCACAAGTAGGTTACAGATAGCTGAACATGAAATGTCTGCAGTACTCTAAGTGGCAGCTTGCCTACACCTGAAATACAAGCAGATTCATTGCTTAAACATAACCACATGCCATTAAAAAAGCAACACAGCTAAATATCCCATTTGATAAGCACTCCACATTTGTTACTGTACAATGGGTCTTGAGATTATCCAAATACCATGGGATAAACAAGATTTCCAGATAAAAGAAGCCTGCCCAAAGGCTTTGAAGAGATTGAAATTGAATTGTTTGCAGCACAAGTGTTTAATTTAGTGGAAAATTTCATCAGTCTTTGTATTTAAGAGAGTGAGTTTACTGAATCTAAATGCAGTGATCACTCAAAGTTTAAATCAATCCTTTCAACCTGTTATAAAAAAATACATTGTCCACACTCCTGAAAGCTGACAAAGGAAGCAATGCTTCCCGTTTTCAAGACAGCAGATACAGAACTTGAGTCAGGTATTTAACCTGGGTGGGGAAGACAGAAAGACACAGGACAAAGGTCATTTTCATCATCACTTAAGCAAGGTATAAAAGACCATTACACAACAAATAATTCCACATTAATTCACCTTCTCACAGCTCAGGCAACATAGGGGAGACAAAGCAGCCATGCTGTATGTGCAGACCAGTGTCCAAGAAAAGATCAACATCAAAAATTAAAGACCCAAAACACCACAGGGCTTTGCTACCAGAAAACAATGTAAGGTTGCTTGTACAGATTAAGAAACTTCCATGAAGCTCTTGGACAAAAGTAGTTGGACAGGTAGAAGGCACTGTGGTCAGAAGGACTTGTCTTTTTACATGTTTTGAGGGCACCAGACTTGAGGTTTGCTGCAGGGTAATGAAGGCAGGTCTAGAAGACTACTTTCATACTGCCAACCTGCAAAGTTTAAAGGCATGGATTTTAATCAAGAGCAAATAAAATTGTACTGCCTGTTTGAGAGCTTGCACTCCAGGCCAAACCCAGCCCTCTGGAGCATGCAACTCTCCCTAAAAAAAGCAGGTTCTGCTCATGACAACTTATCTGCTGGCAGGCTTCATTTCCAAACAACCTGGCTTAAAGGCCATCAGATATAAGACCTTGGGAGACAACAAAAATTAATATCTAGGTGAGCCAAGCAGTACTGCCCACTTCCATTTCTTAGCAAGAAATATAAGTGCTTGCTGCTTGCTTTGGTTTTATGTTCAGGTGAATTTTTGAGCAACTGTTAAAAGGTGCTGAAAGCTTATGGCAGGCAATCCCCATCTCTTAGAGTCTATATAAACATGCAGCAATAAAACCTTTTCACTCTGTACTAAGGACAGCTATCTGCAGAGCACAACATGAGCATTCAATTAAAGTAGGGTCAAACATGAGGTTGAGAGAGCCAACTACAGGACAGAACACCCAGAAAGCCTGGACTTCTGCCTGGGCAACTGGGAAAGAAGAGCAGAGATGCCTATGCTTCAAAGACAGCTTACACAGAAATGGCAAGTGTAACAAAAACTTCAGAACAGAAAGCACACCTCTGCCAACAACTCCATGAGAGTGGAAAAACAAACAAACAAACAAAAACTAAACAAAAATAACAAGCTGTTATTTGAGAACTGGATTTGTAGCAGCTCAGGCAAGAGATTTACACCTCCATGATAGCAGACAGAAACAGAAAAAGTAGTCACTGAGAGCAAAAAGCCCTGAATAGTTAATAGTACTGGATTCCTGCCTGATTTTTTTCAGCAATATTTACCACATCAACAGTGAATAAAAATCCATGGTTACAACAATTTACAGGTGTGCTGTGTTTGGTAAGACAGGTTATTTAAGTGACTAATGGTGAACAGGCTACAAGTTCACCCTCTGTCCCCACACGACACAGGAGGGCCCAGAGCCTCAGCATCATTCAGTAGAGACTTCTACAGGGGATTACACTCTTGTTTTTAACAGAGAACCTCTGTACCTTGTGTACACTGGGACTGCCACACAACTTCCAGCTCATTTCCACCCTAAAGCATGAGGGCTTATCAGAAAGGCTCACTGATAATGATGCTTCCATTCCCTAGACACTAAAGAGGGATTCCAAAGTAACATCCATTCAGTGGGAAAGCTCCTGCTTCACTCTACCTGCCTTTGAAGAACAGAGAAGAATCAGAAGCTGTGCTCAGTTCAGAAGAACAGGAGACACACACATACCACCACCTCACCACGGAAATTAATGTCAATCTTTGCCAGCTTCAGTCCTAAATCCTCAAAGCAGACTGGAATCCTTCAGTTTGTCCAGGCATTTTGCAAATGTGCATGCTGAACTTTGTGCTTGAATAGACCTAAGTTTTAAGATTTAAACTTTCTAGTAGTTCCAATCTACAAGCTACGAAAACCAGGGAGTGTAAAGCAACTCAAGACTGAAATGTTGCAGAGCAAAAAGGATGTGGCTCCACCCCCCTCAAACTGCCTCAAGAAAATCCTTATTTCTCAGTCACTGGATCATGATTCTCACTACTTAGAAAGTGAGTAGGG
Source organism: Rhipidura dahli (assembly GCA_013399225.1). Classification (NCBI taxonomy): domain Eukaryota; kingdom Metazoa; phylum Chordata; class Aves; order Passeriformes; family Rhipiduridae; genus Rhipidura; species Rhipidura dahli. Next base: position 447,582 of record VXAC01008525.1, read on the forward strand.
GTGCTCTGGCTTGAAGAGTGCACAGGCCTTATAGGCAAACACAGATTACGTCAAAAATAATCATTAAAAATACAAACCTAACACGCTCTTCCCCCGCCCCCCCGCTTTTTCCTTTTCTTTTTTAATCCACAGAGGGACTAACGGCTTATCAATCACTTGTATGACAACATTTACAAATTCTAAGGATGCCCACCTTCAGGGATCTTCTAAATAAAAACTGAAATACAGAAATGGCATTAAGAAACCATCATGTCACAAGGAAAAAGATGTTCAACTCTCCAGGCAATTACTGCAATGAAACATTTGCTGGCATTCTTTTTAATATTAATTACTACAGTTATTCCTAAACTTGAACCATATTCCACACCTGTTGCACTTCTGACTTGCCGAGCCATGGCTGCACATTTCTGCCCAATCTGCTTGAAACACCTTAAGACATGAACTGCAACTTTAAAATGAGAAATCAGCCTCATTCCCTGCTGTCACCTTAACGACTGAACACAGGTCAAGATGCCCTGAACGCTTTTGTGTGTTTAAGCAGAAAACAACCCAAGGAAAACCTCAGCCACAGACAGCAACACTGCGCTGCCAGTTTCCCCTGGCTTCCAGAAGGCTACTGTACATATGGGGAATTTTGCCCTGAAGACAGAACGAACCAATGCTTGTATCCAACACATCACTGCACTTTCAAGGAAAGCCAAGGAAAAGCCACCCTGCACCCACGTGGCTGAAATTAAAACATGGATCTCAAGCTAAGAGGAATCAACACCTCAGCCAGCATGTGCAAGAATCTTAAGATGGTAACACCAGTATTTCCAAAAATCTAAGGGATATGTTTCATAATTAATGATTTTTAAGTTTTGTTTGCTCCTTTTTGCTTATTCACAAGTATCTGCACTGGTAAAGCGAACAAGAAGCAGCCACTTGGCTACACCACCATTCTCTCCTGCCGCTGAGGAAAATCAGCATTGCACTGACTTAAGGCACTTCCCACTTTTGAAAAGCTAGTTACCATGGATTACTCAAAAAAAATCACTCAAGCAGCACATATAAGCAGCAGACAGGTATCAAAATTTTAGAGCCTTATCCAAAACAAAAACCCATTTCAAATACCTGCAGAAACAAGACAAATTTTTTTTTCATTTTCAATTTGCATCAGACTAAACAACTAAATTTACCAAATAAACTATTACATTTAGCCTCTTTTTCTAATGCATTCCTCCGGACAGTTCATCAGTAACAGCAGACACAAGGATGAGATATCACAGAGTCTGAATTTGTACAGCATATTAGGCAAGATATCAGTGACAAGCACACAAAATGAATCCTTAAAGCCAGCCAAGATTTCTGAACAGTATCTCCGAAGAATAGCAGTTCTTCCTGGCTTCAGTTTGTTGCAGACAAAGGTTAAACATATCCATACACTACTCAGTACCTGTTAGGACCTACAGAGATGGAAAAAACAGAACCAGAAAATTCAAGGAACTGTTAAGCAAATATATCCTAGACCTGCAATATTTTACTTCTTCACATCTTAAAATAGCCTGACAAAAATGGAATTGGCCACAGCACTATGGAAATTTTCAAGTGGGACAAAAAGTAACCTACTTTACTTTATTAAAAAGAAAAACAGCATCTATGTAGGAAAACCAAATGACAAGCCACATGCAAATTTCAGATTAAAATTCTGTACTTACATTTTTACAATATGGCTTGTCTACAAATAAAAAAAAAAAGGCAGAGGCAGTAGGTAGCAATTTCCAAGTCTCCAAAATGTGGTTTATGTAACTGTTAAATTTAGATTAGGAAGCAAATTATCTTGAAAGGTCTCCAGGAAATGTAGTACAGTAAAACCATTTAAATAGGTCAGATTTCATAGTCAACTGCCAGGGAAATTACGAAATATGAAGAGAGTTAATACAACCTTTCAAATAACTAGAGGAAGAGAGATCACTCGTGTTTGGCTTTTTTATTATTAATTTTTAATATCCTATCCAATCTCACAAAAAGGCTATATAAACTGGAAAAAATACTCACTTAGAACCTGGTTTAGGAATATTTGCTACACTGAAAAGGTTTGAAAAGTTTAACAATTCACAGAAAAGGATGTTCAGCAAACAAAGTAACAATGTTAACAATTCAGTGATTGCTTTTTTTTTCACTCTAACCAGAAAATTCTTTAAAACTCATCGTGTATTCCTAGTCTACTCAAAAAGCCCATAACAGAGTGACCACATCTATCCTAGTCTCCCCTAACTCCCCACAAAAAATGTATCATTTTCTGTAGATTGCTCAGCGCCTACCACAAAATAAAATTTTTCTTGCTACTATTTCATACTAAGTTTTGATTAACATAACAATCTGTAGTTCAACAAAGGAGGAATGCACCAGTTTTAAGAAGCAGCAGTACCAGCAACAGAAAATGCCTTTGTCATTAGGCAATAAATAATTGTAGCAAGCAAGGAAGTGCACATTACAGAAACCTGGCTAATAACATGGGTCAATATGAAATGCAGTAGCAACAAGACAGTCTCAATTTCTGCCTTCCTGGTATGTTACCTCTTAATATAAAGCAATTTGGCAGCTGCCTCAAAGCTACTGTAGGTTTAAAAATAATAATAAAAAAAAGTCAAAAATATCCTATTCCAACATAACTTATCCCCTGAAATTGTGAAATTCTGGACTGAAGTAATCTGATAGATCATAGAACTAGGATGAAGAAACCCCAAATATAATCACACACACATTCACTTGTGGATCATGGGCAAAAAGGGAGCCCTGAGATCATTCTGAGTGCCCTTCTACCATGATGATCCATCATTCTGTCTAGTGCAAAGTATTTAATGACCATCACTTTGCTTTCCAAGCATAAAAAGAGAGCAAGTGATGCTACTTCACATTTATAACATGCTTTGATGACACAATAAATTACAGCACACCCCAAGCAACTTTCCTACCTTGAAAACAGAAGTACAGTTTTAATTTCTGGTACCACATCCATGCACTGACCCACTGTGAGGGCAGGGGAGCAGATTTACACCAGTGGCCTTCTAAACTGCCTCACACCAAGCAGCTTGTTAAAAACCAGCAATCCTCAGAAGAACAAGTCACCAGCATCATGTGCAGTGCCACCATCAGTAGAAACTCTCCAAGAGACTACGAAGAAATTAAACTGCACTGTCTTCCCAGTGCTTTCCTGACACCCAGCAGTGACTGAGCAGCCTTATTTTCATCTTTGAGGCAAGCTACACATGTTGGCCTGTACACAAAGGAGCCAGGTAGGCCAGGCTGACATGGAAATATTTCTGTCCATTAAACATGCAGTTTTAGCATTAGCATCCTGAAGACAATACTGATCTGGGCACAGTCAGTTAAAACAAAAATAAACATTAGACTGTCATTAATTCAAGCAAATACACCACTGTGTATGCGGTTCTGAGCTACTCTCTGCTTCAGTCCTCATTATCAATTTTCTACTCCTGAACACAACACTGGCTTTACACAGCTGTTTGTCAACAGGACTATCGTTTTCCTAAAACAGCAGCAGAGATTTGGACACACAAAACTATTTCCTTCAAAACACCATACTGTGTTTGAATGGAAATCTGCTTTTAATACAAAATAAAAAAAAGGAAGAAAAAAATCACTTCCTTCCCTAGAACCACAACCAGTCTGGTGCCGCCTGGCACTGCCACGCTTACATGCCTGAAGTGTGCTCTGTGTGGCTGCAGCCCCGTGAACACTCTTCACACCCACCTCCCAGCTCCTCTCACCCTCCTCCTGGCATCACTCCCAGGCAGGGAAAAGGCTAAAATGAGGGTACATCCCCCAGGAAGGGGAGTCACGGCCCTTGGCAAGGTACTGTGCCTGCCCACCCCCGCCAGGTTCATCTCATTGCTGTAGGTCCTGCTCTGGGGGAGCAATGAAGTCCCCAGCATGATGAAAGAAGGAACAAGTTCCCATTGGGAAAGTCACAGTGGTATCAAACACACAAGCACCACCACCTGCTGAGGTGGCCAGAAGGACACTGTCAACAGAGGGAAGCCACTACAGCTCTCACTTCCTCAGGTCAGAGTCACACAAACTCTGTCAGGCTGCTGGAAACACAGCAGCTAATTGATCCCTGAAGGAAAAGCCCAGGAGGCGGGGCCAGCTCGCATACGGCTCTCTAACCGCACCTGCACCAAGTGCCCTGGAAAGCACCCCCGTTTCCCCAGTAACTCCTGCTCAGGAAGCTCATTGGCCCAGAAGAGCCCTCAGCTGGGGAGATGCAGTTATTGATCATGTGCTGTCTGTTTTACAGGGCTTCCTCAGAAGAAAACTCATACCTGACTTAACACCAAGGCATTCAAGAACCAAGGGACAAAAGATGAAAAGAAAACCCCACAAGCCCACTTACTAAATGAAGCTAAGGACAACATCTGCTTTGAAGAAAAACTGATGCGGATGCACTGCTATTAAAAATGGACCAGTACAGGTCATCACAACCTGTGCTAAGCTGGGCAAACAAGGGGCTGGCTGCCCAGGGGGCTCGACACCTGAAGACAGCCAAGTGCCTTGTATCTGCAAGGAGACTGCAGTCACGGGCACACCAAGCGCTGGTGAGAAACAGGAGCAGCACACACTTCACTGATATGACTGAGCAGAAAAACCTCTGAGCGCTTAGCTGGGCTTTCTATTTTAAGAACTGGTATGGTTCACGTTACCTTGGCTCTAAGTGTTTTTCAGTCTTCACCATATCTACCCTCATGATAAGCTCATATTCAGCAAGCACTGAAAGCCCTGACATTTCAGAGCTGCAGCACAGAGCAGCCATACATCACGCCGGGAGCCTCCAGCACCAGCAGGCAGCTGCAACCAGGTCTCCTAAGCGCATATTCTGCGACCTTGCCACTCACTGCCCTTCCTGCTGATGCACATGTGGAAACAAACAGAAGAAAAACAGAAAAATCCCTGGGATGCACTAAGTCACTACACATTGTCCTGCTGTCACACAGTGATGAAACTGCAGGGAGGGAGGAGATGAGGACAAAAAAACCACCCCACAGACATGTCACTACTTAATTGAAAATTAAGCAGTAACCAGTACTAGACTAGCTCAAGTGAAGCCCACTTTGCCCCATCTGCCTGATGTTGCCAGCATTTGCCCACGTGCATCTTTCTCTGTTCTTCAGCTGTACTAATGCATGCTTTCATGACAAAATACAGGTGCAGGAAGTAGTATTGCAGCTAGGATCACAGGCAGGAAATATTATCAAAGAAGGAAAGATCTAGAAATGTAGGTGCTATTTCGGATTATGAAAAACAACTTTTCTATTAATAGCATAGGCAAAAGTTCTCATATCCTACAAAACACTTGCTTAAAATAATCATTTAATTTTTTGGTACTCACTAATAAATATATTAAAGTAGGTTTCACTGTTGTTGCTTTGTTCTTTCCCAATCTCAAATTAAAAAATGAACAACAGCAACCTGTATTAAATATTTTATCTGTTTTGACTCAATTTTTTCATGCTTATAATGCTTTGAAGAGGCTAACTACTTCACTGCAAAATTTTGTATCACCAACAAAACCTGAGGGATTGTAAAAGACAGAAAACATCAATATGCATTTTTATACTCTACGCAAAGAAAGTAAGAACACATTATTTTCCTACAGGAAACATTAAATTGATAATTTCTTTCCTTATCTGACAAGAAAGGGTTGTCATTTCCAAGCTGAAATAAACAATCTGGATGCTGAAGTTTTCCTCAGGTAAAAAGAGTGCACTGAGGGGATTGTTGGATAGGAACAATTAAAGGGAATGTACCGTCACAGACAGAACTCTAAAAGGTATTTGGAATATTTCAAATCTCTGGTTGAATCCTACTACATTTTCTAGCATTTCACACAACATGCATATATGCTACTGCACTATTATTTTGGTTCTCCATGTCAAGACATCACAGCATGACAAACCATTTACTATAAAGTTTCTTAAAATACTTTTTAGTTTAAAAAACCTTTTGAGGAGACAAGAAAAATCTGTCTTAATAACTAATGAATTAAAATTAACTTTAATGTCTGGTCAATAAAACTATTGTTATGTACTACAATCTCTAACATACAACATATCAAGGGACACAGAGGGTCTTTTAGGCGAAGAGATTTAAAATAGATTTATAAAAATAAATACCATTCCAGGCTTCTCTGTATCATCAAGGAATAAGGTGGGGGGAAAAAAACATTATCAAAGAGATACTGTGGTTAACTGACGTTTGTCCAGTTTATATACAAAGTAGAGTAAAAAAAGTATTTTTCTCTGTCTAACACGAGGTGCAGCAATACTAAATAAATAGTAGAGTTGTCCACTGGGGCTGATGCTACCCTGAAAAGAGGAAAGGATGATTGTATTTGCCCAAGGTTTCAAAAATGTCACATCTTTTCTGGGAAAGCAGTCAAGAGATGCATCCTAAAAACCACATAAGGTTCAACTTCTCATCAAATGGCTGAGTTGAAGCCAAAGTACTTTTATATTTTTTTAATGAGGGGACACACTGATCAGGACTGACTATTAACATTCCTGTAAATTCCTCCTTCCTCTTCTGTCCTGTGGAAATAAACAGGATTTAAATGAGTAAGACTAAACCATCACCATTCTACAGTTCCTACTAGAAAGCATGTCCATCTCAAGCTATGCTGAAGCTGAGCTGATGGAGGTGGCTTTTTTGGCCCAGGAGAAAAAGTGTCAACACACAGGGTGGATCACAAAGAACATGGAGAAATGAGCAGGTGGCCTCAAAGTAGAGTGTTCTCACCCTCCTTTCCATTCCCTGAGGACAAGGAACTATCACAGCTGACCTTCCAAAGCTGCCAAGGTGTGAGGTAATAAGTCTGCTTCCAAAGCAGGTCTCTTGTCCACTCTGCACTCTTGTACTGTGAAGAATGGAAATGCCCACAAGCCATGGAAGGAGAGATGTGTTTCACGACACGTTTATTCATATGGTAAGAGCTACAAGATGCTGCAGCTGCTGCAACTGAATCCCATGCTGTCAAGGGCAGGACTAAAATCTCTGCTGAGAAACAGGGAGAGAAAAGAGGTTCCAACTGAAAGTTAAACTATGAAACTGAACAAAACAAACAAAACCACCTTTATAGCAGCATCACTCTTAAGACTGCATGATGCAATAAAAAACCTGTAGTTGATATGTTTTATATATGCAATTCCACCTGGTCAGGGACATTTTCACAGACCTGTAAAGAAGGTGCCTTCTCTGCAAGCTCTTACCTCGCCCAGCTTCAGGACATGGGGCAGCCTGCAGCTGTACCAGTTACCAGGGGCTCTGCAAAGGAGAGAAGGCACAACCAAGCCTGTGTTTGGACTGGGGCAGAATAAAGCCACCCCAGACTCTGGCCATCCACCTCCCCAGCTCTGCAACACCAGAAGTGACTGGCTGTTCACACAGAAGCTGCGATCGGGGAGCACATCACACATCAGGCATGTGCAGCTGCTCCCTTGGACACCCCTGCCAGGGAGGCAGAGTGCTGCTGCCTATCCCAACGCCAACTTTGGTTTCCAGTTAATACATACACCACCACAGTACCTGTGAGACACTTCTAGAAGGTCTGAAGATGAAAACACACACATTAATTCAATGTCTTTAAAAATAGGGTACTTGGACATTCCCAAATCACCTGTAGCAGACTACTGTAGGAGAAGAACAGCACAGAGAGCTAGCTGCAAGAGAGGAATCCTTCTGGGAAGGCCCAAGAGCAGCAGCAACAAGCACTGACACAAGCCTGTCTGGCTTTATTAGCTACACCCACTCAGTCACACAGAGAAAGCTTTATGGATGAGCAACATTAGTGGATCACTCATTCAGGCTGAGTGCAAGGCAGTATCTTCCAGCTCCCTTCAACACCACTTGAGAAGTATTTGCAGAATGTGAACATCCAACTCAAGAAAAGTTTGCCATGGCTTTAGGGTAAGAGATAAAACAGTCTATCTGTGAAAGGAGGATGCAGAAGAGGGGAGATCTGTTTTAAGTGGTGAAGAGAAGCAACAGGATGAAGAGACTACTCACTGCTTCTCATGGCCCAGAAAGCAAGGGACACAAAAAGTTGCAGAAGAAACTTCAAGGGAAAGTAATTAAGTGAAGAAAAAAAAGTCATTATATATAAAATGACTTTGAGAAACTCCATGCTATGGAATACTGTAGAGGTTGAAAAGCAAAAAGATTAAAGAAAATTAGGCAAAATGGAGAACAAGGGCTATTAAACACAATGTCACGTCAATCTGTTGGAAATCCCAAAACCAAAATTTTACAAGAAACAGAGTCAATAGAATTTTATAATGCTTTCTTTCCCTAAGTGTCCACTGCAGATCATTATCAGAGACAGCAATTGGTCTAATTCAGTAAGGGAAATCATCTGAAATCAGACATACTCATAATTGATAATTCTTCTCTGTCATATGGATTTCATTGTTTTTTAATGTATCACATTCTAACCTGACCTCTGTGGACTACAGATCAGATAGGTGTCTGTAGGGTCACGATAAATATTGAAATTAGTATGTTTATCAGATGAGATTTTGATTATGATGAGCACAACCAGCACAGATTCTGACACTTGACATACTGCTGCCCTTAAAGTTTGTTGATTGCTGTTCATGGAACTATTTTATTTAAAATTATTAAGCACAAGATTAGATCATTCCCAGTGTACTTCAGTTGTTTTTTGTTTTTTTTAAGGAGAAATCAAATAAACAGTTGTACAAATACAGCCTACATGCACATTAGGGCTCTATCCACTCAGGATTTTCTTTTGGGTTCTCTTCTATTCTGCAGATATTCAACCCCTTTAATAACTATACTCCCAATTCCATGTCTGAAGTTTAAGAATCTACTACACTTTCATTTTCTCACAACTTTCCAAATCTGGATAACTAGCAGGGTTCTCATGTGATTCTTACAGGTTTATTATCTCAAACTTTTCCAAGATACACATCTGAAGTTATTCTCTCTCCTCCCTCATAGGGAAATAACCCAAAACCTCCAGCCAGCACTGTATTGCTGCACACTTGAATTCTGCAAGCTAAACGCTTAAAAACCTACTTAAACTACAGAGAAAAACATAACCACGCTTAAACCTTTGCCTGTAAAGCCCAAACACGATAGTGATCCATCTTATCTGAGCCATTTCATTGGTGAAATCTGTCTGAGGTCGTCTCTTCCAACTGCAGTGGCAAAGCACAATGAATGCATCGTAACCCTGTTCACAGTACAGAATCAGGTGGGAGGAGAGGCTGATGCTGGTTTTGTGTAGAAAAGAATTGCTAAGCCCTGACCCCTTGAAGACAAAGCGATGGTGCACGAGTAGTCAAGGCCAAAGCTCTATTTGCAGAAAATCAATGGGTTATGCACAATAGCAGCTGCACTCAGATGTTCACAGCTCAGCTGGAGCCTGTAGATCTGGCCTCTAAATTCAGAGTATTTGATGTTGAAAACTAGGAAAAAACCAAAAAACAGTTCTTCCCCCCCCCCTTTTCTTTTTTAATTTTAACAGTCAAAGCAGAAGTAAGCTTTGAGCTAAAATTCTTGAAATTGAGATGAGTGAATCCCTTCTCTTTGCCACTCCTTATGATCTTCAGGAGCCAGCCAAATGGCTCAGCTTAGCTTCACTTTCCACATCAGCCCAAAAGTTGAGTAAGTAATAACACTTGCATGAGGAGAGGGCTTTATAATCACATTAGAGACATGCAAGGGAGACCAGCTACCTCGGTTCACTGGACAGCTTGAACAAGGCTCCATAATGAGGGACAGGTGTTGGCACCAATTAGGAACACTCAGCTCACCACTGACATTGGCCCCTCAAAGCAATGACTGCACTTTAATCCTCAAAGCCACATAAAAGAAAAGCAGAGAGTGGACAGACAAAAAAAAAACCTAAAAATGCCTCTGCAGAGGATTGAAATATTTTTGCTTACTTAAGGGAATAAAACAGAAGTGTCACAAAGCTGCAGAAAGTTCACTACGAAGTACCTTGAGTACATCAAGAATCTAACTCTTCTGCACAAGCAGAGTATTTAATTTTAGAAAGGGTATCACCATGCATAGTATGCATTCAGCACAACTATCAGAATTTACATCCAGAAAAGCAGCAGAGAGTAAAAATGGGCTGAAGCAGCATGTGTAAATATTGAGGTAAGATAAAATTGTTCCATCTATGCTTACCAGCATTTCAAGCATTATGGGATACATAAGATAGATTTTAACTAAGATCATTAAGGAGTTCTGCAGGCTGAAATGGTACTGTTAACAGCTTCTTTTATGACTTCCTCCCCTTTAAAAGACTTTATATTCCTTTAAAAATTCAGAAAGCTTTAATTTGAAAGGTGATATCTGAAAGTTGAAGGTATATAGATCCAATTTACACATTGTAAACACCAACACACACATTTATTTATTTATTTTTAAACATTGGTTCCTCCTTCACTTACATGCCAGGTCATGAGGTAGATGTTTTCGCTTCAGCTGATGACATCACAAGCTCCTAAAAAAATGAAAGGAGTGCTATTTAGGTAGTAGGAGTGACATCAGGCATTTCATCTTTGAGCTACAATTTAATTTTTGGCAAGTAAGTGAAGGGTGCATTATATTTTTATTGCAACTCTCACAACCAAGTGATATATCCAGAATATAAAGCCTTAAATTCCACAATTCTCATTTAATATATGGAAAAATGAAATGTATCAGCTATATGTGCACATACTATGATATAAATGCAGTAAGTATTACAACTAAAAACAAGTTTATAAGAATATTCTCAAAGTTGATTTTGCCATCCCTCTTAACATGAATGGGAAGCAACTTTACCAATACCAACAAAATGAAATTTTAATTACTATTTTCTCTGTCCTGTTTTGGGAATAAAAACACTTCAACAAACACATTCAGACAGATGCATCCTTATTCAGCTGGCTCAAGGTATTGATTTCTCTTTATACACTGATGCTTTCCTCATTCAAGAGGGTCTATGAACCATGCATGCTTATAAATTCATAGGAGGGCAAACAAAATAAGCATAGAGGGAAAGCTCCATGTGGCTCCTGATGTAATTCCTCACGACATTCCTCCAGACCTCTCCTTGACAATCCCGAATAGCTTAGCTTCCCTGGCAGGGATTCTGCTTACTCGTCCTTTTTAATCTAGGCCTGAGCCTTGAGCAACATTAAATATGGGAATAGAAGGAATTTTTCCCTCCACCAACTGCCCGCGTTCCTCTCCTGCAGGATCAGGCACAGGTATGTTTTGTGCCCTATTGTAAGGCACATGGCAAAGGCATTAAAGCTGTCACATCCAACAGATGAATTGCAGCACTCCTCAGGGATGTCAGCAGCCCGACCAGGGGCTGTCCTGGCAGGCAGTCTGCCCCGTGCCTCGGAGCAAAAAGTTAACAAAAACAGGACAGCTACAAGCTGTGGTAGAAAGTATTAGCAAAAATGCAAGTAAAAACCAAGGAAGCAGTAACTGCATACCCTGCCAGAAGAAAAAGAAGAAAAAAATGGGGATATGGCAATGTTTTTCTAACTGAAATAAGGCAGTTTCTGGCCAAAGTGTCAGCACCATACTCTAACATTTGCGCTCCTCCACCCATCTGGAGTACAAGAAAAAGATACAGCCACCCATCCACAGAGGAGTGGCACACATCCCATTACTTATTACAACTATTGTTGCTCAACTTAGGCTGTGGCATCAAAGGAAAATATTTCCTTACAATCATGGGGAGGGAGAGGGGAAGGAGAAGGGGAACACAATATATGTGTTTCTGTACGTTGACTGTGCAAAATTTTGAAGTTTTGGCTCTACTAATTTTCTTTGATTTAAAGTTTCGCCTTTGGGGGTCTTTTTGTATTTGTATTTTGTATTTGGTGTTTTGTTATTTTGGGGGGCAGCAAAGGTGCTTGGTTGATTTGGGAGTTTTGTTTTTTTTAATTTTCCCAAATTCCTCTTCCTGACGCTCTCTGGCTATACCCCACACTAAGCAACTAACTTTGAGCAACACAAGATCATCTGTAGATCAAAGCAGTACCAGAGCCAAGGTTGCTGAAACATGAATCACACTACGTGGGTCGGGTTTTTAACTTGAGATAAGCAGCTACACTCTGCCACCACACACATGGCCTGAAGCAATCCACAGGGTCCGTGCTGGATTTGGTGCACTCGGCAGAGCATCGATGGGAGGGAGCCCCCCCCGGCTCCAACCAGGGGGACTCAGCTTAGGTGCAGCAGAAACACCTGACACACAGGGAGTGGGGGTGACCAGAGGGGCTCGCTTTCACAGCCCACTGCCGCTCTGCCTGGTACTACCCTGCCTGGTACTCTGCCTCTACCCTCCAGCTAAGAAATGCCAAGAGCCTCACCCACAAAACACACTGGAGGAGGGCGGGCAAGTGAAGAAAATAAGTAAATAATTAATAAATGGCTGGCTAAGTTTTCCAAACATGACTTTGACTGATTTTTTCTTATGACATATTTCATTATGGGATAATTCTTTAATGTCCCGATTGAACCCATTTAATGTAAGTTTTCCATAGAAACACAAGCAAAGCCCTGGTTGTGGCAACTCAAATGGCATCATTAAAATGCAACACAGCCTACAACTTTTAAGTGTGAACAAAACCACAGCTTTTGCCTCCCAGCTGAACCACAAAACTAATATATTTTTGAGCTCTTCATTAAAAACACATTTATTTGCTCAGTTAAATGCCAAGATGAACTCTGAAATACCGGAAGGTTCAACTAAAACTTTTTTTCTTTCTCTAATCCTTACAGTATAGAGTCAATCTTCAGTCCCAACTTTACTTATTTCACAACCATGAACAAATATACAAAATGGGATGAAAAATACAGTTGCCCCCACAAAACACTATTTTCCCCCTTTGTTTTGAAAGCTAGTCTTAACATATTGATTGAGAAACATTAAATTAAGTCACCTCAAATTAATGATCAGATTAAAAAATGGAAGAGTGCCAACCTCCCCATGAGCAGCAAGTTCAGGAGCAGGGTGAAGAAGGCACAGAAGATGCTCATCCTCCCCTCCACACAGACTGTGCCAACAGACTCCAAACTCCTAATCTCCAGGTGCATTTGAAAATGTAATGGGTAAGCAACAGAAGCTGTGGCATGAAGAAACAAAAAAAAAAAAAATTATAGTAACTAAAGGACAGTGTAGACACAGAAAACAAACAGAAATGCACAGTAGCTTTTCATAAATACTGCCTGGAAACTAAGCGTCACCAGGGAAAAAAGCATCAGCAAGATTTATTTCTTAAAATATAACTTTTAACAACAGAAGGCCACTTGGAACACATTTCTATTTTTGCAGTTATCACTACTGTTGTACTATCGCTCTCACTAATTTACCACAGTGCTTACCAACAGCCAAGCCACCAAAACAAGAACTGTGCTGGTCAAAAACAGAGCTTCGTGCTTTTCTTGTCAACCATCCCACACACTGCACTGCCATTTGCAAAAACAGAGATGGTCACAGAAAAAAGATCTGCCAGGGCCCTTAAAAAGGACCGCTACATAGGACCAAGAACTCAGACTCTGCATTACAGAGGCTCCCCAGCCTCTCCCGGGGAGCCCCTTCCATGCTGCGTGACCCTTCCTGCCAGCAAGTTTGTCCCAGCACGTTAAGCACACATCTTCCCCTGTGCTGCTCAAGCCTTAACCAGGTCTCTCCCTGCACTGGGCCCTGATGATATCATCCTTTCCTTTTTTACACAGTTAACCTTATGATTGAACACTAACTGAACTCTCCTGTCAGTATGTCCTTGTCTTTTCTCCAGACTAAAAAAAACTCAGTTGTTTCACCCTCTGCTTAAAGGACACCTTTTCTATGTTTCTGATTCTTCTATTTGCTGCTGTCCACCACCCTTTCCAGAACTGGCACACAAAACCTTTATGAAGTTGTGATGTCCAAATCTGGACAAAGTCTCCCAGCTGAATCCTTCCCTACACAGAAATACTATTCTCTTTTCACAGGAAAACATCCTTTACTGTGACATGAGTTGCAGACAATAATCCTACATATAAACTCCAATGCATTTCTTCTGCAATAGCATGACTGTTTCCTCATGTCCTGACTGTGAGCAGTTATTGCCGCTGGGCCCATTGCTCCCAGTCTGCAGGCAGAGCAGCCGAACCTTTGTACTGAAGGCAGAGCTACCCCTCCACACAACCTGCTCAGCCCCATCCAACCCCTCCTTCCAGATTCCTTCTCCAATCTGTTAAAGTAAGTCCTAAGTTCAAAGCATCTTCTCAAGTAAACATGCAGCTCCACCCAGCCTGTATTGAATGGAGTTCTCATTCCTTCACCCACATCATTAACAGCAAATATTAATTCACCTGTCTTGCTTGAAACTAATTAGCACTTATCCTCTGTTTTCTCAGCAGCTACAAACATTCCTGTGAGCATTTAGGTAATCCATGCTTTCTTCTGATAATATTGGTTGCCTGATAATTCGCATCATCTACTGTGCCTACCTCACAAATTACTTTCAAACTGAATTAGAAAGCCAGTCTTGTGATGCTCCACATCTCCTCCTCCATATATAATCCCAAGGATGTAGTACTGCTTAGACGGGAAAGGTATTAGAAAATAATTTTGTAATTTCCAGGTTTTTTACAGACTGTTTCAGATATCTAGCACATACAGACAGTTCCCCATGGACTACCAGTAACATCACACAGACCTCTTACAAAAGGGAGATCAAAATTTTAATACTACCAAGACAGCATCGGAAATAAAGCCAGTAGTTTTTGAGATTATAAATACAGTACAAAGCAGGAAGGTAATGGTACTCTTTCCCTTGTAGTTCTGAAAAAATCATAATAGAGTAAGTAGCCAAATACCAAAACAGTATCCACTGTATTTAACTAAAAAGATATTTCCAGGCAATACCTATCCTAAAGGGATTAAAGGTAGAAAAGAAAGTCAGTAAGCTTTAAGGAAAGTCTTGTAAAATCCCTACAAAGTCTTTGTAGCAAACAGTGTTGGATTTTTGCTTGTAATAAACTGATTTGTTGTTTATTCTTCTTCACAAGCTTCTAAACAGTCCTAACAATGGTGCAGCTCCTCAATTTTTATCTCTCTTCCACATTGGCTCAGCCAACACAGAAATTTCGTATAAATTCACAATTTCATTGTAAAAATCTAAACACAGTCCATCTCACTCTAGCCTTAAGGTAGATCAGAGACACTGAAAGCATTTAGTGAAGCCTGCAACTCTCTAGTATCTTCACTTCTTTCCACTGTCACAAAAATAATTCATGACACCTTTATGCAGCAGTGATTTAGTAATTCCCAGCAACCAATTAAAACTTGCTGGGAAAACAATTTCCCACAGCGGCTTACCCCACTTTCAGACAAACAATGCAGCAGGATGTCTAGAAGGATAGGTTTCATAAGGCAACTAACAAGTAACATCAAGACATTTTATGAAATGCTCTGAAGTCCTGGGCCCCAGGCACTCAGATGGTGACCCAACAAAGCAGTTATTTAGCTTGTGTGTAGTGCCAACCATTCTGCAAAACACTCAAAACATCTTACTGATTACTTGAAAATAATTGTTACACAACACAATTATCATATACATGCAAAAAACTGAGTCAGGCTGAAAAAAACTGCCCTTACAGAGGAAAGCTACTAAGACCAACATAAACACAGGATTTAACTTACAAACACCTACTTCAAGATGCAAAGTTGTTTACATTCTTCATATACAGGTAGGATATTAGAATCAGTCAAACAAAAGCCTGGGCTTGTAAGAGATTAATGTAATGGGATAAATTTAAGAAAAAACCCAAAAAGTTTAGGCTTAGCATTAAGGAAACATCCTGAGAGTCAGAACTGCTGACCCCCATCCCCAGGGGGAGGATTGAAAGCTGCAGCTCTTGACGTTTAAACAAAGACTGGACAAGAGTCCTGGTTGCTGCGCTGCCAACACAACATGCTCCAGAGAGCTCAGCTTTTCTCAACCCAGCCGGAGGGCAAGGCAACAATAAATGGGACTTGAGTATAAAGAGCACAGCACAAAGTGGTTTGTTGGGACTGTCTGTGCTGAGGGCTGCACCTCACCATGCAGACATGGTGCTGTGGAGCACAAGTACTGTGCATCAGCTGTTCCACAGGACTTGTGAGTATCACTGCATGCTGGTGAGAGCAAAGCAATCCCAGGTAGCTATTCCACCATTCCATCTCCCTTCCTTACATCAGAGACTGACAGACATATACACACACACATATATATATCCCTGCCAGATGCTATGGTGTACAGCTGCATGCAGGGACAGTTAGTGCATAGCAGCTCAGTTCCCTGCTCCTCTTTTCTGGGACAAAACATTAAGGAGACCTGTTTCTTCAGCCTGGCGCAGAATGCATCTCTCTGAAGAGTGGGTATTCCCTGCAGCAGGATGCACTTCAATGCAGAGGAATGTAGCAGAAAGAGAATACAAATGCATGAGGCACAAGGTTGCAGTACAAGACCTAAACTGAGATAAAAATATAGGCAGGAGGCTTCCTGATCCACAAAGCCTGGAGTGGGGTACAGGCAAAAAAAAACAGAAGTATGTTGGCACTACTTACTATCAGGAACGTGAAAACAGGTCTTTGAGCCACAGAGTAGCAAAAACAAGCTATTTATGAGGATCTGGAGCAAAACAAAATAGATGCAGTTCTTGAGGAAGAAGAACATTACATGTCCTGCTGTTATGCTGTTAGCCACAGCCACATGCTGGCCAGCTGGATTTTAAGTATCAACCTACCTCATTCGAGTTGTACCTCCTGTACTAAACAGATGTGCTCGTGTGCATTTCCTGTAGCTGAGTGATGGCAATACTGTCCACACTATTTTCTGAAGGGAGGTTCAAACAAACATTTCAGAAGCAATAATCTAAATGACCTAGAAGCATCTTTTCCATAGCCAAATTCTATTATTTAATGCAACTATATTTATACACAGTCAGGGACCTTTAGTGGGGATCTTAAAATAAGAAATAAAACTATTCAAGTGTGAGAACTTCTAAAGTATGGTAAGATAACAGATGTTATGTTTCTGATGGCACAGCTATGCCACTTCCATACTCTCCACAGCAATTCCCATGACCCCATGACACACAAGAGTCACAAATGCTAAAAGCAGTGTGTGGATCCTCCACACAAGGACAATATAAAATATGAAGGGACATATTTAAACTTTGGACTGAAGTAATATCAAACTATGCACTTCAACGCCTTCAAGCTACAGCTCTGGCTCTGGAACAAGAAACAGCAAACCCCACAAGGTTTCAACTTCCCATGCAGCAAATGCAGTGGGATTCAAAGTGCCCAGCATGTTTAGGACAGTCAGCTCACACACCAAATAGGGAATGATGCCAGAAATCTCTCCTCTCATAGATTCAGCTACTGATTTGCAGTCCTGTAAATGGATTCCTTCAGGAATCAGATACATGCTTGGACATTTCTTCCTCCTCTACTCAGATCCACTCGTCAGGCATTTAATTCGGTATCGCATAAGGTGTCAGCAGTTGCCACACCTGCAAAGGCTGTCCCTTAGTTTTCACCCCATCTTCCCAGTCCTCCTCTCCTGCCTACAGTCTGCCCCAGTGCTTTCTCCCTTTTCCTCAAACCCTTTCCATTGCACAACTCTGCTGCTGCCTCCCTACAGCATTCAAGCATCCATGGTCATTCCCATCACTTCACCAGAAGACCAGTCTGTGCAAGCATTTCTTATCTATGTTGTGATATTTTGCTTGAACCATTTCCTTGCAGGATGACCAACCACCAGTTGCTGTGGAGTGTCAGGAGGAGCTCGTGGCTCAAACTACCACCCACCTTTACACAACAAATGAGCCTGCTGAGCCTCTGCTCCCATCCTGGTCAATGCAAGTAGGAAAAAAAGGAAACTACAAACAAAAAGACCGAGAATAATTTATGTCTGGATTACAGGAGGACAGTTATCTCACAATGGGATGACAGCAGTCAAGAAAAGATTTTGTCTCCTTTTCTGGATACATTAAGTTGTGATGGTCACTAATGTACAACACAGGGATTCAGAAAGGCTACAAGGCATGCTCTTTCGAGTTTCTTCAACTGCCCCGGCTATGTGGAATTTGAGTAAATGTAGATATACTGAATATTCCTGGCCCTTAAAGGGGTCTCAATGGCCTCAGAAAAATAACCCTCATAAACAGCTCACCTCACATAATACCATTTAGTCAGTATTTAACTCAATGACAGTTCCCAGAGGAAAAAAAATTGAGGGGGGGGGTGGGAGGTGCAAGAAAAAAATAACAATGTTAACTTCACTTGATTATGACAGTGGTTCGAAGTACTTTTGACATCCTTTGTCAAATTTGGGACACTGGTATTTGTCATTTTTCATAAGGAAAGCCTCTATGGTCTTTTATGGTCAGACATCACACCAGCACTCAAACTGTCACCTTCCCCTGCAAAGAAACTCCATAAATAAATAAAGCACCCAAGCTTTGCACTTAGACCACAAAAACACAAGGCTTGGAGTACAATCAAATGACAATTAATGAAGCAGCAGAAACTAAAACACAGTAAACAAGACATCATCAACTTCATCCTCTGTGGCTGCAAAATCCCATAGTAGCAACCAAATATGACTTCTTCCTTGAAGATGATCTTAAATGGTCAGAAAGGGTTGTGTTGGGGGTTTTTGTACTGCTATGAAGGAGAAACTTGTGTCAATCCTTTTCCAAAATCATTCCCACTCAGTTAGACAAAACACATGACAAGGTCTGAGAAACAAGCAGGGAAACTTTGGTCTTGGTGGAGTCAACGGGAATTAAAGCCAGTGCCAAAACAAAGCCAGAAATTTGCAAAACATTTATCTGATGAATTTGTAAGCAGAATTCCTAAATGACAAAACACAGTTTATTTCTCCTTAAAATATCTTGATAAAAATATATTGGGGAAGGGTGGGGGGTTGCAAGATCAAGTTGCAATGCAAGAAAACCATTCCTTTTTTACAGCACCCACTGTCAGAAAAATTTACTGTCAACGGGAAAAGCCTTTAACAGAATTGTCTAAAATATTTAGACCTTTCTGATTTCTTGTAGTTTATTAACACTAGACCTCCACTATACAAAGCTGTTGCCTTTATGGAGGCAAAACTTCTGATATTGTTTAACAAGAGATAAAACTAGACTTGGATACTCTCCTACCCACGTCATGATGGATGGACTTTCACCAGTTCCAAGGAGAACAGCCGGTAACACTGCCCCTCACAATACACTGGCACTAAAAAGAAAACTTGCCTTAACAGGTTTGCTCCCTTAGAGTTCTACATTACTTCTGCTTACCTGAAGCACAAAAACCTCTATAATTCTGCCAGACCTGGAAAGCTCAAAAGCAGAAACAAACAAAGGAGCTGAGCTCTTCCTCCTTTGAGAATTGGCATCATGCAGTTAAATCCACAATTCTGACTGATTAAATCCCTACGAGTCCATAAGAGACCACAAACAGGCAGAGGTGCCATAGAGTACCCTAATGTGACATTAAAACCTCTAAAAGATAGATCTAAAAATGCTTTGTTATGGCCAGAGGAATCTGGTACAGGAGCAAAGCTGGCTCAACTTGTACAGCCCTTGTGCAAAGGCTGACACTAGTGCCACTTCTTCAGAATTAAGTGTACATGACCAATTGGATCAATGTAACAGAATTACACCAGAGCAACACCTCCAAACTGTTATGAAAGCTGACTTCTTTGATAGAATGACTTTAGTGTAGATTCCCTAAAATTATTTAAAGGGGGAAAGAAAGAAAATCATTCCAACAAAAAAATTATCATAGGGTAGCAAAGGGTTAAAAAAGGATTTGATACCTCATAAATAACCAGGATGCATTTAAATGTTTTAAAAGGTATTCCACTAAACCAATGCTTTGCCACTGTCTCAGTTTTCGTAGCAGTTCCTCCCTATATAAAAGCAAGTTTGTTTTGAAACACTCTTATAATCTGTACCAAAGTAAATACAATTGCTGATGTGTGTTTAAGTCAAACATACAGATTTAACTTCCTTAACCGAGGACAATTCACCTATGTACAGGCATAACACAGAAGGGCTTTTTGTTAAACAGTAGCTAAACAGTCATCACACCAATATCAGCAGTCACCAGAAAAAAAAGTTTTATATCACAAACACTTATTTTAATGAATTTTTAAAAATACAAATTGAATTTTCAGTGCATGATGCTTTTGTACATACACATATGTAAACCCCCACAAATGTAGCAGCCATGAAAAATAAAACCTCACATAAAAACACAGGTGAAGGAAAAGGCCCCCTTTATCAGACTGAGCAAACTCACACAAAAAAACCCAAACCAACAAGTCTGCCAAAATACTTTCAGGTCGACTGCAAATAATCTGCAAGTCCATACAGTCTGTAGTCTGGTACAGGAGACAAATTTAATTTGACCTAGATGATTTATGGGGTCCCAAGAAGACTGTGAGACACTCACTGGAAACACTGTTTTCTCCAATAACAAGGAAAAAGTTAGAAAGTTAAATTAAAAAGAAGAGGGGACAGCCAAAGGGAAACTACAAAGGCATCAGAGCCATGGATGGCTGAGAGAGAGAAGTAAGAACTACAAATCACATTCAAGTTCTCATCTGCAACCGAGGCTTTACTTTTTTCCTTTTTTAAGTTTCTTCAGACTTTTTTTTCCAGGTCTTAACCCATTCATACTTTAAAAACAGACTGATTCAAAGGTAGAAGTCAAGCACACAAGTGAACACACAGAAAAAAAAGCAGTTCAGTAATCTTAAAAAGAGAGTGAAATGGCCCCTGCAAAAGCTACTGGATTTCAGTAACCTAAATTAATGCACATCCCTGTTTGCTGTTACAAATACAGGCTTCTGAAAATCTAGAACAAGTACATAGAAGACACCAAACAAAGGATCTGAGACAGCATTTAAGACAGATTAATCCATGTAATGGGAGTCATGGGGCTCTGACTGATACTGAGCTGATTGGCAAGAGTGGAAGCTTTCTAATAACTTATGTTCCACCTTCTGAAGTTTTATGGGATTTACAGAGGAAGAAAAATGAAAACATCATGCATCAGATCCATATGTACTCAGTTTTAAGCAACAAAGGAAAGATGGCTAAGAATACCAAGTACTGAAACACAAAATAATTTTTAACCTCCTCTTTCATGGAGTTCAGGGCAGAGTCCCATTTTCTACAGTATTGTACCACAGATATTCTGTCTCTGCATAGGTCTATACAACCAAATAAAGCAAGTCAGATCTCCATCAGAACTGCAGAAACACACATGAACGTAACCTGCCAGTCACTGGCAAAATCTCATTCATTTGCCATTGTAAGTAAACTCTTTGTACACTAGCTGTATAAGTAAGTGTTTGGATCAAAAATATGTTTACTACCAATTTCAACTAACTTAGACATCTGAAAAATACCTGAATAAAGAAAAGCCTTCACAATTTTCATAAAGTATCACTGGAAATTATAGTATGATACGTTAAAAAGTACAAAACTACAAAAACCAAAATGAAACCACCTGAATTTGTGGATACCAGCTGCAAAGGGCACACAGAATAATTTTGCATCATTTCTATTTGTATAAAAATATGGAATAATTACATCCCACAGGTTTTTCATCTTTTTCTTTTTGGCCCAAAAAAGTGAACAAGTACTAACCAAAGAAAATTAAGAAAATTAGTACCTGTAATACAGGCATAATATTTTGAAAAAATAACTTCCATAAAAGAATCAGTACCATAAGCAGAAGTGAATTTTACTTCCTAGGTAAGCCAACAGCCATTACAATATTCTTGTTCATAAACATGTATCTTAAATATTAAGATCAACTTTCTGGTTCCTCCCTCACTCTTAGCACACTCTATTACAGAGCTGCAAGTTCAAATTCGCCAAGCAAAAAGCTCCACTTCTTAAGATTGCTCATTTCATGCTACAATGGAAACAATTACGTTATTAACATAAGGAAGACTGCAACTTCATTATCAGGTTTAAGTATCTCCCTTTCAGTTACTTAAATGACAGGCAATTTGATTTTTGAAGAACACAACTGCTCTTGAATTAGGCCCAAGCCGAAGAGTTGCTAGAACTCCCCCAAATAAGGTTAATGATGTCAAAGCACAGCACCAACACTAAAAACCAGTACCCCTTCCCTTTTCAGAGCACCGGTCAGTAGTTCTGGGGAAAACAAAAAAAAAAACACAAACAAAAAACTAACAAAAAAAGCTAATAGCTGTGCTTCAAATGAGCATTTTTTTCTCCCTCCTATCAAACTGCACCTAACAAGTTCACATTGCACTGCAGAGTAATCACTCATTATCGCTATTTCAGTCACTGTTTTCCTGCTGGGAAAAGAGTCTATTTGGATGAAAGCAGGAAGAGGAGTACCACTTTATTACTGCTCTTTCTATCCAAGCATTATAAGAGTGGAAGAGGTATTACTCCTACCTCTCTGCTGAAGCTCCTCCTCGCCAGATAATTGCTGAGCCTAACATTTTCCTGTGTGTCTCTAGCACACTCACAAACTGCGTATTTCAGCTCCACAAGGTCTTGGGTTGGCTTGTTTGGTTTTTTTCATTAAAGCCAAAATCTCAGTAGGACATGGGCACTATTTCCTATGATGAGTCCTCTACAGCCACTTTGATATCAAGGCCTGCAAATTAACACTGAGAGAATATTAAATAAATACAAGCAGTTAAAAGCAGAACAAATAAAGAGAATTAAACAACACAAGGAGTCCCACTAGGGACGTTTCCTTCCTTGACAGGGTGCACATGTCTCCTATACACTTTTGTATCCTGCGGTTCAAGACATCAAGTTTTCTGCATGTCAGCAGATAGAAAATACTACCATTTTATTCTGTTATACTTGATATGTAGGGGAAGATTTAAATACTTGCACACTAAAAGTAATAATTTTCTCAATACCAAGGTCTAGAGGAAGCATTATTTAAAAAACTGACTGGTCTGTTAAACCAATACTTAAATTTATTAAGTGGTATGAATGAAAGCTCATAGTTTAGTTATGTTTTTCAAGTGCTTGTGAACAGCCATGTTACTTTTTGTCTGACACTTGTAGTAAATCCATTATTTAACTACATATTTAAAGAATTTTAGTCATTCAGTATTATGTGATAAACTATACAGCACAATTAAAAGACAGCACCCAGGCAGAACTTATCCTATGCAGTTCTCCTCTCACTATTTTGTCATCAACCCAACAACATATTCCAAAACAAGAACTGCCTGAAAATTTAAACACAGCTTGGAAAACTCTCCATAACACAGTCTTGTACACAAAAGTAACTATTTCCAATAAATGTTCCTGGTCAGTTGTTTCACTTTGCAGTGCTTGGTTTGTGGGGTACCACCCCTCCCTTTGGAGGATCTCAGGCATCCCGGCCTCGACTTACCCACTGCACTGCACTAACCCTTGGATGCTGTTAGACTTGCTGTGCACCAAACCACTCGTGCAGGCATGAAACTGCTCTCCAGGACATGAGCAAGAGCCTGAGCCTTTCACCAGCAAAGGCTATCAACAGTCAGGAGCTTTAAGCAGATAAGACAGACCCTCAGAAAATGTTCAAGCAAGAACTTTTTAGAGCAAGGTGGGAAAAAAGCAAAAAGGAAAGAAAGGGGGCTGGGGGAAGCCCTGAACAGTAGATGAGCAAAATAATACATAATTCCCTCAAGACTGTGTGACAACCATATTCAATTCAGCAACCAGTCAAGCATGTGTAGAAACCTGTTTCTTAACATCTCCAAGAGCTCTAATTAAAACACAAAGAGGCATTAATGACACAATATGTTATGTTCACCATTCAATTCAATAATCAAGAAACACAGCTCTTTAATCTAATGCTGTAACAGGTGTACTTTGAAGAAGAAAAGCACTCCAAAGTTTTCAAATGAAGTTTAACAAGCTAAGGCAAGCATCCCAGTATTTAATCCAGGAGAAAGTTATAACAAATAGCATCAGCAGTCACGAGCTTATCCTCCCACCTTCTCCTGCTTCTCTGAAGAGGGCGACTAAGCAAGTGCCAGTGAAGCCTCCGCAGTCATGCTCACAGCTCGGGGTCTCTTCCATTCCTTTAAATCCAAAGAGAGCCTGCATTATATCTCTACAAATGCAGGAGTTTTCATTAGGTCCAAGATCACACATCCCGGACTGCTCTAATCCCCAGATTCTTGGTCTCCTACACACTGAAATAAGATATTAAATGCTGGAAAATTTCAGATGTCATCTAGAAGAGGGTAACTTGGAAGCAAATGAATATGAAAGAGTGAACAGCCCCGGGAAACAGGGAGGTGCTTGGTAATTATATCGGCATCTTTCCACAAAAGGCAACACCCAGACTGTTACATTACACTTCTGCAACTTATTTGCCAGATACCTTCTTGGAGTCAAAATAAGTTGAAGTATCAATAAAAATAGTATCTATAGACACACTTTTTAGGGGTTCTGAACATCAGATGTGCAGCTGTAGCTAGAAGATAGCATAAAGACAGGTAATTTTAAAGTGACAGGTGTAATCGATCATTTAACATGAATAAATATAAAAGAAATCAGTGCTCCCATTCTTTTTATTAGCAGCATTAGATTAAAATAACCTATGTGCTAAAATGCAAAATTTCATATAGTTATCTCATTTTTCAGAGGTGCCACAAAGCCCTCCAGATCTCCAGCATCTCCCACTCCCACCTGACCCAGCCTCCGCCAGCACAAAACCTGCCAGGGCCTTGACATAACATTTTGTATATCAGCTCTTCAAGATGCAAATAGCATCTGCTGGCTTCCATTACATAAATACCCCCGATAAGAGCTATTATTAACTTGTTAGTTTCCATTTTAAGTAGAGTATGTAAAAATCGCATTTATGTCTCAAATAACATGAAGCCTCAAGCATTATAGACCCTTCAAATCTTCAGAAAAGAGAAATGCCACACAGTTTCAGATGTTCCCCTCTCCATAGAATTGAAAAGCCCCCCCAGTCCCCTTAGCTATAGCTTCCACAAAAACTGTGGGAGAGATTAAGCAGCACATGCAAATAGCAAGTTTTGGCTCAGTCCATTTCTGTCCCTAATGAAAGAAGTCACTGACCAAGATACAACACTACCACTGATCTAGACAAAACAGTAAACTTTTGGTTATAAAATGCATTGAATGATACCTATACCTAACAGAGTATTAATTTTTAAACTTCTGTTGAATACAACATTCTTTGCAATTGAATTGCCCAGTATTTTCTGAAGAGTGGGCATAACACTGCACCATCAAACCCATTCAATTAATAGTCCCCCAAACCACAAACCGACTTCTAAAGGAGACTTCTAGGGACAAAAGGAGAAAGACAAACCACAGAAACAGATGTTTACATGACATTTCCATCCATGGATGATAAAAGATGCACTACAGAAATGGGTGCACATTCCTTCTCCAGATACATCTCATGTCTTGGCAAACTAACCAAAAATATGCAGACACCATGCCCCGCTCCTCACCCAGAGGGGCACAATGGTCAGAAATTAATTTCGAATATTGAAATAAACTACCTAAATACACCACAGGGAACACTGTAAGAGTGTTTCAAACTCAAGGCAGCCTGAGTTCACATCTTCCCATCAGGTCTAACAAATCCAGCCGTTTTCACCAAGGCCTTGGACACCTGACATCACACTAGCCAAGAGCTGAGGGCACCAGTCAAGACATCCTCCAGGCCAGCTGCAGCAAGCTCTTAGGGAAAATGCTCTACAGCATCCAGCATGCAGTAGATACTACAGTAACCACACACATGTGTTTCTGCCCATGTGTACACATATAAAACTGTACAGGTAAAAACAATACTCAGTTGTAAATAAGAAGCCTTCATGTAAATTCTTCTGCACAAGCGCATGACCCAGGTCTATGAAAACTATGCGTATTTTAAAAATCAAACCAAAAAGCCCGCAACAACCCCAGATATCCCAATAAATCCCAAACACAAACTTCCTGATATTCTGCTGCTGAGAGGAAGTCCACAGAACCGCAAAGAAGGAAACAGCTGGGTTTATCCTACCACTTCACTGAGATCTACCTATCTGTCTATCCATCCATCCATCCCAGGCTCTTACACTCACAGCGGATTTTCATAGTTTTAATGAGATCCCAAATGAACATGCATACTTGCCAATAAATGCCACTGCATATGTTCCTACATCAGTTCTCTAGCAATACTTTGCAGGTATCTGCTACATGTACATAACACAAATATAACAAAAAAAGACCTACAGACGGACCCAACTCAAAGGAATTTCTCCTGCTGGGGGAGGGAGGCTTGTTCTGTAAAAGGAACCTAGAAAGAGGAACATCAAACAAAGGACAGGTAATAGAAGTGGTTCTGCTATTTTGATTACTTTTACTGGATCTAAAGTCCAAGTTTTGCAAAGAAAGCTTTCTTCTCCTCCTCTCTGCAATAAAAACAGGGCATGTCATGACTAGTCTGAAAAGAGGTCAGAAGTTCA
Organism: Rhipidura dahli; assembly: GCA_013399225.1. Lineage (NCBI taxonomy): Eukaryota > Metazoa > Chordata > Aves > Passeriformes > Rhipiduridae > Rhipidura > Rhipidura dahli. The sequence continues at coordinate 474,158 of VXAC01008525.1, forward strand.
GTTAAAAAAAAAAAAAAAACAGAAACCAACACAAACTTTAGATCCTAAAAGTACTAGATTGTTTTTACTCTGAAAAGGTACGTTCTTAACTAAAGCAACCTCAAATTGCATTCTCGCCCTTTGGTAAGTGCAGGTAAAGGCTTCTCTGATGTCTCCTTAAGGAACTCTGTGGCAAGCATGAAAGTTATGGAAACATGCCTTCATCCAGGTCGCCTTTTCCGGCCTAAGGCTCTCACATTTTCAAGCTAGCTCTCTAACCATCACTATGATGCAGTCTCACTTTGTAGAGATGAGCAGGTGAGCTCAAGATGCTCTATAGAACAGCCCACAACAAGCACCAACCTGATGTAGAAAGTTGGCTGCTGATTAAGCATATTGCAAGCAAGCACCAGGACAAAATACATTTCTCTTAATCTTCCCGTTTTAGTGCAAAGGCTCTTTTACATTAACAGAAAGATACAATAGCTTTCAAGTATCTAGTGTGTAGTAACTGAAGGGTTTCTAATCAAAATGGAATATTGTCTTCAGTATCCCTTTTCTCCCCCACATGAAAAAAACCATAGGGCTTTGAAGTACAGTGCAACTTTACTGATATTTTAATAAAAACATGTAGCCTCATTATAACAATTTGCAAACAATAGCTGAACTCCTCAAATAACTGCAAATGCTTTTTATAAAATAACTCCAGTTAAAAGATAGAAAGAAGTGTCATTTATTTGCCTGCTAAGGTGTATTTTAGAGTGCTCTGTACCAAATTCTCCCATTAATCATCCCATTACTATTTGCAAGCGTTACTTTCTCTACATCCCCGGCTGCTAGAACGAAGCCATGCCTTTGCAGAATGATGAACAGCATTAAAGCAAACACTAACCAGAGGAGGAAGGTTTGATCGGAAGAAGTGAAGTTGGGACCTTCCCTCTCCTCTCCCTACAGGCACAGGGGGCACTGGGGCGCCATCCGCCCCCGCCGCTCAGGAAAAAACTTACCTTGGCGGCGCGGCCGGGCAGGCGGGAGGGCTGCGCTAGAGCTTCATTGTCAAACTCAGTTCTAGCAAGTTCCTCGACATACCGGCGGAGCGGTGCTCGACGGCGGACAAGCGCCCGGCTGTCTGTCTGTCTGTCTGTCTG
>VXAC01008525.1:475387-498775 GCA_013399225.1 Rhipidura dahli
TGGCCGGCGGCGGCTCCCGCCCTGCGTGCCGGCTGCTCGGCGCGCCCGCAGCCCGGCCCGCTCCTCCTCCGGCGGCGGCGGCCGCACAAGAGACCTATTGTATTATTGACACTGCTGGGCTCCAGGCCCCGCCTCTTCCCCTTCCCTCCCTGCCCGCGCCGGGCCTTCCTGCCAGCTGCGCCGGCAGAGCCGCCCCCCCGCCCGGAGAGCGAGCGGGAAGCGGACGGCGGGGAAGGAAGAAGGGCAGCGTATCTGGTGAAGGTGTGGAGTGCATGTACTGTGAGGAGCGGCTGAGGGAGCTGGGGGTGTTCAGCCTGCAGAAGAGGAGGCTCAGGGGTGACCTTATCGCTCTCTGCAACCACCTGAAAGGAGGCTGTAGCCAGGTGGGAGTCGGCTTCTTCTCCCAGGCGACAGGACAAGAGGACATAGTCTAAAACTATGACGGGAGGTTTAGGTCGGACACGAGGAAGGATTTTTCCACAGAAAGGGCGATAGATACTGGAATGGGCTGCCCTGGGAGCCGTCCCTGGAGGTGTTTAAAGGAAGTACCGGACGTGGCATTTAGCGCTATGGTCTAGTTGACATGGTGCTGTTTGGTTGGACTCGATGCTCCCAGGGGTCTTTCCAACTTAATTGATTCTGTGAAGGGCCTGGAAGGGAAGGCCACAGTCTCAGCCCTTCCAGTGAGTGTCAGGGGCTGAGAGGGGAGAACCATATCTGAAACCAGGTGAGAGACAGGAGCTGACTCTCACTGCTCCCGGGTGTTACTTTTCTCTTTGAGGTGCCAGTTCAGAAGGTGAGGCAAGGGGCAATGCCTGGTCTGCATCCATGAAGCCACTGGCTACTGAGACTCAACTTTGGACTGGGCAGCTGGTGGCAGGGACAGGGGTGGGCAGGCATGTCACCACATGCCTCTTACCTTCCAGCAGCTTCTGAGAGCACAGTGCACCCATCACAGCCCAGTCCAGCATTAAATTGAGAATATACTGCCTAAGTGGCACAATTTGTAAAATAATGAGCATAAAGTTTACCTTAGGGCAGCTTTTAGCCAGCTATCAGTGTTAAATCATTCAGCCCATGACACTGAAACAACATTACGTAGGAAGCACAGTAGGAAGCATCAGAATAAAGGAAACACCAGCAAAAATTCAAACCTCCTCCGTTGCTACACCCCACACCCACACTCATTTCCCATACTGCTATTACCAAGTATCACTTGCGTCAAACCCTCTGGAAAGCCCTTTTACCTTCCTTACTAGTAGGACTGCTGCAAAGAGTCTTAGCTGGAGATCATACTTCGGCTGCTGCAGCCCCATTTCTCCATGCACACAGTAAATGAAGCAAGGAAGGGCTATGGAGAGAAATGGCAGAGAAAGAAATTGAACCGGGGGACTCAGATATGGGGTTCAGGTCTTCTCTCAAGGCCAGGCACAGAGAAGAAACAGCAAGCTTATGATGAGTACAAAGGAGAAAAAGGAAGAGATAAGGAGCAAGCACAGAAAGCATAGTTTGGCATGCCTGAGCTGCATTTCTACAATGTTTCCTGACAGCAGCCAAAAGATGAGGAGAAACAGATCATTAGAAAGGAGGCACTGCTTCAGCCAACTGTTCCATCTAGCTCACCCTAGCCTCCCACCTGCTCTACAAAGTCATGGGCACCTCACACCGACTTCCTCTTGGCCCAAGTGGGCATCCACAGTAAGATACTTCCCCTGAGTACTGTACAAGGCTCCAAGTACTTAATCATCTTTCCCAAGCAGTATGTGGAGCGTCTGTTTAGTAACCCTCAACAAATCATTTCTCTAAGTACTTGTCCAAGTCAGCTCTCCCTGAATTCATGTAGGCTTCTGACTGTAAATCACTGCTGGCAAGGAATTCCATCCATCTACTACCTGCTGAAAAAAGAAGCGCCTTTTTTCTTTTGAATAACTGGTTAATATTCCTGAGTGTAATATGGGGCACAGCTTTCTACAAATGCAGTTAGACCACAACTAAACAGCACTGCTGACACGTGTGACTTCCTTCACACACCAGCAATCACCTCATTTGCCTTCAGTTAATTTACCTGCCAGAAGAGCACTCTGAGCAGCTTCAGAAAAACCACAATATCGAGTAAAACACCAAGAATGCTCCCCCTACCACCACCACTTATGGAATTCTCTATATCAAGCCAGGTGGACTAGGCAGCAGGGCAGGCAATATTAAATTTTAGACAAGAGACTTGAAGTCCAAAATGAAGGGAATTCAGAGTGGTAAAACCAAGATCATGTACTAAAGACCTGTTTTCTAGTCATAAAAGAAATAGAGTGCAGTTGAGTTAAAACTAAACAAAAATCATTTTCAAGTACCAGTATCTTCATTAGGATTTCAGAACAATTTTCTAATTTTTGTGTGTCCATGAAACCTGCTTAGTAGTGTGTATATAGACACACACATATACATATATAGTGTTTAAAGTATCCATCATTCTGAAGGATAATAAAGAATGTATATTCCCACCAGTGAAGGACACATCCCTACAGGAAGTTTCCTGCCAGGTTTACTTTATATATGAATGACCTCATCAGAAGCAGATGCAGCCCAACCCAGGAAAGGTGTTTAGCAACTATCTTCATTTTCCATGTCTGGAATCACACAAACCTCCCTACACTGGCTGTCACATGTCAGGAGAAGATGATATCCAAGCCTCTAATTCTGTAGTAAATCCACAGCTGTACATGGTGGGCTCATAGTCAAAAGATAAATGACATAGGAAAACCCCTATGAGAAAGTCTGGGGCTACAAATTTCAATATATGCTTTACATTCATGGTGTATTTCTATAGGAACACCAAGCAAGGTGAATAAATAGGAAGCAGATTGTACACTTTTGTTCTTTTTAAAGACATATGCAACAAAGTTTCTACCTTTGTTCTTGAAAGGATGAGCTACACATGCTCTTATATACCTGGAGAGTATAAGGAATTTACAAAGCCAGATGTTAACATGTTGATAAAATGCAGCACAAACAGGAAGTCTTCCAAAGGGCAGAATCATCTGGAAATGAGAAGAGGTATGATTGGGACAAAATAATGTATGCACATATACCATACCCAAGCTGAACCAAGTCCTAATTCAAAAGCTGCCTGTGGTATATTAGCATATTAAGAAAGTTACACTGAAGTAGCATTTAACATCTGAGAAGATGGTAATGCAGAGTTTAACATGGATCTGAGCTACAAAAGAAGCACCTCTAACTAAAACACCTACAGGTACTCCAGTGAATTTCAACAACAACAACAATAAAAAATATTTTTTATACTGCATCTGCTATCGCTGATCAGATGCCAGAGAAGCACAAGACAAGAATGTCACAGAGGAGTAGTCAGGGGAAAGAAGCATTGGAAAGGCCTCATAAGTTAACTTAAACCCCTTACCTCCAAGTCTTGTAGCATTCCCAGCCTGCACATAGAAGCCTCCATGGCCAGCAATTCTAGTTGGCTCTGATAAAAGAAATATAAGGATACCAAAGCCAGGTATACCACTTTTCTTTGAAATGCTTAGGTGCTGCATAAAACTCCCTTCATTAGCAGAGCAGATACCATTGATGAAACCTTGAAACAATGTCCTTAAAACAAGAGCAAGCATTGGTAGTTACTGGCAAGAGACAGAAAAGCTTAACACCTTTATTTTCCTTTCACAGTGAGCAAAATTATTAAACTGTTACCATAAAGCACAAGCATGCACCTGCAAATGAGAGCATTAATTATGACTGTGGAGAAACTTTCATTCTTGTGTGGAAAAAAATGCAAAGCAGAATCTCAAATAAGGATGGCTAGCCATCTTTAAACCCTTGTGACTAAAAATGTTTCTGATACTCACTAGTAGAAATAGAAGCAAAGAACACTCAGAGCTTCAAAAGATAGTCTTTAAACACTGAATCCAATCCTTTAGCACTTGTTGGGGCAGCTTTCAAAAGATGCCCTCAGGTCATAGTACAGCCCTTCCATTTTATCTCCAGGACCCTATAAAAAAAGGCCTCTGAAGAGTTGGGGTTTTTTTTAATGGAGAGACTTCAGAAATGGGGGGGAAGATCTCCCTCATAAAAAGATCAGCACATTCAGACAAAAAAAAATGTACCACTTACTCTCTTAAGAGCAAAATGTGCCAGCTTCACTTCCCAGGATCTGACAAGTTCAAAGTTTTGTGCTTAGGGAGATCTTTGACTTATCTTTCTCCTTCTAAGATAGTAGTACAGAATGGAGAGGGCTGCCAGTAGCTTTCAAAACCAATTAGTATTATAGCTCTGTACCTTAAATGCATGGACGTAAGTACCTAACAAAAAAAGAATCAAAGAATACATCTAATGCTTGTATTAGTGAGGAAATAAAGTTGCCTGAAAGACCTGGAAAGTTAGCTGCCTCTCTGTATTGTATGTATTTGCAGTTTGGGGGAAATCTCACCACAGCAGACAGCATCCATGTAAGTAGGGGAGAGTAGGGCTGCTGCTCCCTTCAGTGCTCAGAAATCACAGCTCTGTGGTCACTCCACCTTTCCATATCCCCCAAAGGTTTAATTTAATCTTAATTTTTATTTTTGTTTTTGAGATGCATGAGTTTAATCACTTAAACAGGAAAAAAAAAATAAAAAGACAAACCAAAGTAAAAAAACAAACCCAAGTTTTCGAAGTTTTCTTCCCTATGACAAAAGGTTCCTAAAAATAAGTGTGGATTCTCACATGACTCTATGAACTGTGACTTCACTGCCACAATACTTGTGGAAAAGCAGAGAGATACATACACTGTCATGTAGAGACAGTCCTTTGAGCTCCCAGTACTGCAGAGGTGCTTTGCCTCAAATTTAGCCTCATCATTGCGATAGAGCCTGTAATAGCACATTCCTTTCAGCCTTTGCAGTTTGGGAACATCAGGCAAACACTCATTTAAACGCAGTTCAAGAGCCTTTTAACATCTCTGTAATTTCCTATCTATCAACTTTGCCTGTTGTTTGAAGGACAAACTTTCTACAGCTGTTATAGCAAAAGGATACAAGTGAAATCCACATTTATTTGAAAGATCCCCTCGACCCTTGCAGCACTGGCAATTTTAAAGTCTTGAGCAATTGGAAAGTAATTGACAGATGCTGGTCACATTGCTTAATATACATTCTGGGAAAGTACTCTGATACTCTGGCCATGGAATTTTACATATCTGGGGAGAAAGGAGAGGAGAAAGGAGAGGAGAAAGGAGAATGAACAGTTGCACATTTTTCTTTATGTACTCAGAAAACTTCAGAACTTTTTTAAAAGCTTCTCTCACTTCCCCCTCCTTTTCTTTTCTCTTACTCAGAAGCAGCAATGACTACATGTGCATCAGGAAGACGCTGTGACCACAAACATTACCAGCAACAGTCTTATGGCAACCGGACATTCTGAAGAAATGAAAGCAGAAAAAAGCATTTTTCTATCAAACTGGACACCAAGATATTAATGTCTGGACTGTTAACGCTCCATGACTCCCAGGCATTCAGTTAATCCTCCTGCACATCCTGCTTCTACCAGGTGTGGTGTTTGCGAAGTTTTGCCATATGTGTAGATGGTTGAGAGACAGAGTTCAGACTAGACAGCTTTAAGAAAAACCTCCAGGTTGGCAATACAGCAAATGATTATTTTTCAGAAATTGTCCTCAGCCAATTACTATAGTTCATCCTGCAAGCTCTGCAGTCAGTGCCCAGGGAATGGGGTAGGCTTGCAGAGCTAGCTGCCTTCCAACATACACTGCAGCAAAATGCAGTACTACAGCACACAACTTCAGGAAGTGCTACAGCCAGTTGCACCATCGCACTCAAATCCATGGATGCTAGAGACAATACTTACAGCTGGCACTTATTCATAGCTTTTGAAACTGTTGGACTAGAATTTACATGTCTGAGATCAGGTTTACACATGCCTTAGAAGAGCTGCTCCTGCAGACCTCCCAAGACCTATGTCACTCTTGTGGATTCAGAACTTACTCATTAATTCAAAAAAGAAATGGCACAAAGGTCCCAGTGAGTCAATAAGGAACTTGACAGAAAAAGACCTAGAGTTTAGGAACGGATCAGGCAGGCAACTGGACTGCTCCTAAGTATTAAAAGATTCATTTCACTATGTCCTGCATTAATTTTTTAGGAAAACCTGTGAAATCAATATCTTTTAGAAGATGTTATTACCAATGCTGATTTAAATTTGTACAGAATGCTGAATTTTGTATGAATAAAGCCTAAATACTTAAAACCAGCATTTAAGTAAGAAAATATTCAGCTACAGAGTTTTTACTCATGCCTAAGTCAGTAAAACTTTTTCCCCCCTTATTAGTCAGAATGACTTAAGCATATATTTTGTAATAAAAGGTTAAGGCTGCTTTATGGAATTGAAAAAAATCTGTCCAAGTTATGTAAGTGCAGCCTGGTATGTGGATTAGAGTCATGCAAAAAAATGCATGTATATTAGATATGACAAAAAGTGGGTGATCTTCTAGCAGCTGGGGCACAGATACTTCTTCATGTTAGTATTTAAGAATGTGATTGGTAAAAATGGTGAAAATACTTAAGGGCAGCTTTGCTATGACTTAAACACTACATGAAAAAAGATTCTTAGGCAACTTGGATCCAACTGGGGTAACAAGATGGTTTTTAAACCATAGAGTTGTACACTAATAACTAGGGGGAAACCAAAAGCTTGGATACTTGAAAGCTTCACAACTTTACTTGATATATTCAAACAACAATCATATTGATACTGTACTTTATTTTCTTTCCAAGCATTTATACTTAGTGAGATTTACCCTAGACCATCTCTGCTTGGAAGTACCACATTTCTGACCAGTTTAAAGCCACATTTGGAGATCTATTAAATACTTACCTATTTTCAGGAGGTTTTTACAGGTTTTCGGATATTACATGGATCTGCTTTCTAAACTAACAATTTTACTACTATAAACACCACAATCTCTGATTGAGGAAAAATGCCTGCTGTCAAAAAGTATCACCTTTTTCAGAGGATGAATGACTAGAGAGTTAATGGTTATTTTTTTATTAATGAGTATTTATTTCAAGATATATCCCCGTTTAAACATGGAAATCAGTTTTTATACCTAATATAATGTAATTACAGTTTTCAATACACTATAATTTTAAAAAGTCTTCAGAATCCAGAGTTTAAATACTTCAAATTTTATTATGAATCACATTCACAGTGTAATACAAATTACATTAAAAGCTACACAACAAATGTACAAAGAATACATGAAACACGTACCATTCTGTAATGCAAAGGATTCCCAACTCTTAAGCTAGAAGTGTTTTTAACACCTTTTAGCAAGAAATGGAAATCAAAAGATAAATAATTGGATTGAGAAACTCCTTCATTATTTAGGGATTTTTTATTAAAAGTTCTTGATGTCAATAAACAGACCATCCATGTTAAAAAAAAAAAAAAAAAATGCAACACTGCTCTTCCCAGCATGTAGAAAAGTTATTCCACTGTTTCAAGCCTAGATTAGTTTTCAATTAATCATCCTGTTTTCCAGCAAAAGCAGTCATAAAAGTCCATTTAGCACTTTGTTTCCAGAACAGGTTGATGATACAAAAAATAAGCTATAAACACACACTACAATCATGTGTCAGCAGGTAACTTTGGAAATATTACATGTAAAAGTTTAGAGACCAAGGTGGTCCAGTATATGCACTGCTGATATCAATCACACACGGACAGCTCTGAAGTACATTATACAATTTCAATGTACTGTCCCATACCAAAAGAATACATTTACTGTACATGTCTAGATTAATTCCTGTACATGTTGACTGATGAGTTGTGCTAGTACTTTGGAGAGCAGGATAAAATTTCTAACTCTTTTCATAGCCTCATCTCAAACTTATATAAAAAAAAAATAATCCTGGCTGGCTAAGCACAAGTAAGTGGTAATTTCTGCTAGCAGTTGGATTCCAGTGGTGGCTTGATTTTCTTTCACTTTGTCAAATAAAAACATTTCAGAGAAGTGCCAATTATCTTACCTTCAGTACACCAATGGTTTAGTTTATTCAGGAGATATTCTTCTTTATTTAATCTATGCATAACTGTAACAAGAGGTCCTAAGGACATATTCTCTAGTTTAAACTAATGGCAAGCATTTGCCCAGTACCAACAAAACGACAGTTCAGAACCTCTCTTGGGCATTACAGAATTATGAATTTCAGAAGAACAGATTCTTCCATGTGCTAATTCAAAAAAATTAGAGATGTGTTTTTAGCCACCCACTTTGGAGCTCCAGAGCTGTGAAACCGATGAGTCAAGACTCATTTTCAGTTAAGATTTGCAAGATCTTCCCTTTTGACAGATGACCATAATGAGGAAATTGCTTTAGCACCTCAACACAGCCCCAATCCATTCAATGAATTGTAAAGGCTATGCAAACTGGCAAGCCACTGTTTTAATTATGAAATTTGGTTTTGTGTGTCTGCATGCACAGCTGGTTCAAGTATTACAGAGGGCTTGTAAACCCAGACATAAGCTTTAAGTTCATGTAAAAAAATCAGTAAGGATGTAATATGTCAAATCAATTGTGTATTTAATACCCATATAGATTGGCATTCGAATATGCACTATTTAGCAATAAGCATTATTACTGAAAACCATTCAAATGTATCTCACAAAATGCTGGTAGCACTTCTTCAGCCAATCTTTAGAATTAGTACAAAATAAATCCTATGGCAGTGTGTAGCACTTTCTGTACTACTTCTGAATGTAAAAGCCTTCTCCTGGGGTCTAGCAAGGAAGAAAAGGTTTTTAATGCCATCAAAGTCCTCTGACTACTGGCTACTGTATGTGCCTTCTAGCAAACAACAATGTGCTAGAAGTTTATTGCTCCACGTGCAAAAAACCTCATATGCCATGTGTGAGCTGGGAATGCCAGAGGCAGCCGTATTGCCAAAGAACCTGAGCAGACCTTAGAGTAGCTTCAGCAGAGCACTCATACTCAGGATTTATCTCAAAGCAGAAAAGCCTGGCAAGTGCTCACTTACCAGAATGCTGTTGTGACAACTCTCACCATACATGCTGCTGCAAACGACTTTATTCAAAAAACATGCTGAAGCACAGTAAGCCAAAGTCACAAACGGCTTTTCAAAGCACGCTACAAGGACAATTCATTTCAGATTAAGCTTTCAGAAAAAGTCAACGACTACAGCTTCCTTCCTGGACTCCCAGTGAAGACAAATTTGCATGTGGGAAAATTTTGAAGGGCAAGTTTCACAAATATACTCTTTCTAAACAATGTGTCAGAGTTAAAGATAACAATTACTACCGCATCAAACTTAGATCAGCATTGCACTTTTAAAATATATATAACCATTAGGTGTTGTCAAGAAACATTCAAATGTCGATAAATGTTTAGAAATACTGTAAAAAAGTTAGTAGAAAAGCTCAATTGTTTTTGAAGTTAAGTTTCAAACACAATGCACATGGAGAGCTATGCTGTCCAGATAATATGGTACTAAAACCATCAGTGGCTGTATAATAGGGATATATGAGAAATACAAAACTAAATGACAAAACTACTGCAATATTCATCCACACGCTGAGACAAACTCTATGTGAGCACCTTCGTGCTAAACTTCACATTCCCATCTGCATGTCAGCAAAGTTATAGAAATTGTCTACATCTTGAGATGCTGATGCTTTGCTTTCCGATACAAAAACCTGTTTTGTTAAACAAGAAAATAGTTGTGCATCAGTAAAAGCAGTCTTTGTTCATTTGGAATCAGTAATGCTTATTTTTAGTTTTGCATTTCAAGAGAGACACAACTCTGCTGGTTCCCACTGCGTGACAGAACAAATCCTAGAATTCTCTCAGCCCTGATGCACCCATCATTTGTTATCATCACCCCTCTCTAGCACACATGCCAGCTGCATTAACCCTTGACTTCAGGATCAGGAGTTTAGGGCTTCATTATTCAGGGGTCACAGCTTCAGTTAGTGTCTATTTAGATATATTTTCATTGGTAAAGTCAACACTCTCCAGTAGAGCGGGGGAAAAATAAATACACAAAATCCTTGGACTGCTACTTTCCTTTAACAGAAAGGGAATGTGTGTAAGAAAGACTTCCTTGTGCTGTATTACCCTCAAAAAAACTTTGTTGCTTCTCCAGCAGATAACTATTTAAAAAAAATAACTCTAATTACATTTGCATTTTTCAAAATTTATCAACGTATGTGAAAGTCCAAGCTCTAGACAGTCACCTTTGAAAGCTTTCAGCAGATCAACAACTGTTCCAGGCAATACCCAAACAGCTGCGTGTAACAGAGCATTGTGGCTGTTCACTAATCTCAACAAACAAGCAATAGCCTCAAAAAAAATTAAATGAGATTACTTATTACATGATGACTGCTTTCCAGAAACTGGGCAGCCTAGTTCCAAGTAAGTCTTTTGAAAGGAACTGAAAGACAGCAAGGAGCTGTATGCAAAGACAGCAAGGAGCTGTATGGATGCTGTGTCTCAAAGACGTTCTAGTCTTCTTTGAACAGCTGCCTGAAAGCAAAGGGTTTGTCACTTGCCTGTTACCAGGAGTGCTCTAAATGTTTCCAGAAACTTTCTCAAAAGCATTGCCATTCAGAGAAACGGAACAGCAAGGAAAAAGGAGGTGTGGTGTAAGGAAGCTAAGGCAAAACAAGCAGACAGAAGAAAAAAGAGCTCTGCCTTTGAAGGAAGGCATTCTGTGGTATCCTACGCAGCAAAAGTAAACATGGAAAAAAGTTGAAATCCCATCATATTATCTTTGTCATGGTTTAATAGACAGGAGACCACAAAGCTAAGTGACTAAATCCAAGACTTGAAGTAGAACTTTTTTGTACTATATTTACAGAACTTGATTTTGCTATTATGTGAAGTTTGAAGTGGAAATCTTGTGTTTGTCAGTAGATATGGGGATTCAGAACTCTCTTTCCTAGGACAATTTTCTTGTCCCTAACAAGTAACTTGGGTTTTGAGTACAAAAAACCCAAACAACAACAAAAGGATATTCTGATTTTACTACCCATGAATCTAAAAAGATTGTGTATATGTCAACACTGTATCTTGACCATGAAATAGCTCAGACATTCTGTAATATTTTCGGTGAATAAAGCAATATACCAGCTTACCTTGGTCCCACTAAAAACTTCATTTATAGTGCTTTGACATTGTTCCACAGCACCATCTCCATTGAACTCCAAAGCAACCACTGGACCTGAAAAATAGTTTCATCTAAAATCAATACTACTTTTAAGCTTGGCATTGAAACAGTAGATTTCTCAAACCATAGGGAATTGTGAAGATTGCAAGAAGCATTTTATTTTTCTCACTCGAGTAGCCCCAAAACAGCAGATAAAGAATTAAAAACACTTAAACACATTATAAAAAAAGTACAGTGTTATCTGCAATTCCATGCCTGGTTTTTTTTTTTTTTTTTGAGCAGAGATTTGGGCAGAATTCCAGTTTTACTTCTCGAAAGGCAGCAATAGCACAAAAATGCTTAAGAGTGCAAGGCACCATGGAAGTAAGTCAGACTATACTGCTCAAATAGTGAGCCATTTCACAGACATCTGGAGTGGGACTGAGTCATTCAGGCATTTTTGCCTCAGTCCCAAGACAGCGAATTGCCTGATTTTTAGACGTGTTCTCACCCACTATTTGCAGATCTGCTTTCTCTGGTTTCATTCTGAACATGGTATTTCTTCCCATATGATTACAATATAGCCCAGAAACTAGACTATCATCTTGTAAGTGCAATGACTTTTGTCCTGTTCTTGCAATGAACATCACAAACCTCTCATGGTTACCATGAATAAACCTTACTGTTGCTACCAAGGTCGGAAGTGTGTGGTGAGCTTTAGCTTTTAACAGATAAGATGTCAGTGCTTCTGCGAGAAGAGACAAAACCCAAGTGCAGTTATATCAATAGAAATGCTTTTGAAATACTCTGACAGTATACCAGTTATAAACAAGAATTTTGAAAGCTTATCTGCTTTATGGACATCTATACCGATTTGCTTAAATATTTATACTGAAATGCTGAACAGCTCAGGGGTTGAGCAGCACTGGTGACAAGTCCAAAATAGTCTAAAGGCATGAGCTTCTTTTGACCATTCTAGGCAGGTCTGCATGTGCCACTGCTCCTGAGCTATGCGGTTGGACCACTAGAGGGGGAGCAGAGACCCAGAATACATGTGAAATAACTAATTTCTGATGCCTTCAGGAATTTTGGCTAGTTTAGGGCCTCAATGAGGCTTCCAAAATTCATCTCAACAGGTTTTACAGAATGCCCTTGAAACACAAATTTCTCCTTCATTCTTTTTTCTTCTCAAGAACTCTCTAGTGAGAGATTTCTGTATCAAGAGGATAAAGAAAACACAAACTCACCTTTTTCCAGCAGTGAAATGAATTCTGATGCACTCTGCTGGAAAACTCTGTGAGCATCCTCTGCCTTCATTACAACTTCTTTAGTCTGTACCAGCTGAAAGCCTTTACTAGTCATCTGTTAACAGAGAAAGGATTCATTTTAAAAATGCTTCTAAGGCAGAGTTCAACTCGAGTATCCAGATTACACTGTAATAGACCAAATTTTCCCACACACATTAAGTCACAGAGCAAAGGGGCCCTGTCTGCTCTTTTCAGAGACCATTTGCTTTTTCTACACTTCTGTTTATTTTCATTCCACTCAACCAGATTTTCTCCTCTGCCCTAGTGCACCTAGAGGAATAAATGTGAATATTTTTGTTTTATATATTAGGGCCCAGGGTTATGTGTTTTTCCCCACAGTCCCTCACAAGCAGAAACTAATGGGGGTTAAAGGCAGTCAGCGTCTGGAAACAAGCAGTCAGTTCTCTTTAGTCTGCAACAGTTCAGTCAAGCATTAGCTCAAACTCTCATCTATCCATTGCTGAAGTTTTCAGTTTTGGAACAATAGTTACCAACGTTTGAAAACACATATACACATCCTAGCCCACCCCCTCATTTTTACTCCAAATCTAATATGAAACTAAAAGCATGTGGGAAAGAAGCAAATACATTTTTACTTCCAAAACATCCATTAATCTACAGAGCAGTTGGATTTCTACAGAAACTCACTAACCAGTCTTTTAGCATCTTCTTAATTCTAATATGTAAATAACTAAAAGAGGAGAACACATCTAGTACCCTCTTTTCTGTAGGTATTCCTTCGTCAGAAAAAAACCCCAACCCATAAGTATCATTATCTCCCTTCACCCAAATAACTCAGTAGCTCAGTTCCATAAAAGTCCAACTGGGCAGTGGGGAGGCAAGGAGACACCATACAGCTTTCTTTCCTTGCAGATAAAAACCCAAGAGAAAGAGCTCCACCAGATGTTTAGTTGATCATACAACACTGTGATCAGCAGCTTTTGCAGATACCACTCTCAGATGCTGCAGCCCATGGTAACTGGCTCTGCTCTGTGACATCCTTGGCACTTCAGGATGGTGAAAGCAGCCAGCCACTCCCAGGTTTTAGCCCCAGGTAAGTACAAATTCAGCCAAGCTTGGAAGCTGCTGCCTCACAGGAAAAAAAAAAAAAAAAAAGACAAAAGACAGAAAGAAAGAAAAAAGACCAAAAAAAAAGCTTTTTAAGTCATTGAAGACAGCTGACCAAGCACTCACTGCTCCTTTCAGAAAAAAAGTTCCAACACTGGATGACACGAGGGATGCATTTTAACACTTTTTTTTTTTTTNAGACTCTCTGTTAGTACTGGAAAAACTTTCAGGACAGACTTTTGTTAGCTGACACTTTCAAGGCAATAAGCTAACAAGTTAATCGGCCACATCCCTTTCACAAGCACTGTCAATCACTTACTCTGTATTTGACCAAGTTCATCAAATCAACTACACATTCTCTTCAGAGCATCATTTTGCTGTGCCATGATGGAAAACTACACCAGAACTGTTAGAGGATAGATGTGCCACTCCCAGCATGTCAGCTGTAAAGCAACTGACTGATCAAATGAGATTCAGTCCTTGTCTTGCTTTAAGGTTTTAAACAGCGCAATTGATCAGTATGGTCAGTAGGCAAACAGAGCCTCAATATTCTCCCTTCAGGGAGCACCAGAGGCTGTCCATAGGAAAGCTTAATTAGGAATTTAAAAACCTGGATGAAGACAAAGGTTGCTTACCTCATCAATTAACTTCCTGGCGTTTGCAGTTGTGTAGTCACCAGCAAAAAACACAGCCAAGCATGATTCATCGCTGTTTTTCTGTCTCTGCCCTCGAGTTACTGGTATTATGCTCTTTGTAACATCAGTAGAAATCCTGACAGCTTTCAGCTCCTCAGAGCTGGGCAGAGGAACATAATCTTGGACTACAGCAGTTTCAGGCAAAAGGCCCCAGTTATTTTCTCCAGATACAGGAGTAAAGTCATGGATGTTGCTCCACGTGTTATTGAAGATACTTAGACCAGCATCTTTAAATTGCAAAGCAAGCTCAGGATAATAGTACTGGAAACATCCAAATTTCATACCTGTGGAGGACTCTATAATGGGCTGGGTGGCACAGCACAAGAACACCTCCAGCTTTCTGCAGTCCCGTGTGCGGAACTGTTGGCAGGCAACCACACATTTACAATCTTTGCAGTCACGGAAAAACACGCTGCCTTTTATTGGCCCTAAAAAGATTTGGCAATTTACACAGTCATCAACAGTGATTGTAGCAGAATGGTCAAATATGTAGATTTTACAGTTCTCGCAGTCCTGAATGACAAACTGTTGCCCTGCTACTTTTCCGGGCAGTCGACCCACAGTTTCATCTTTAAGTCCAGAAAAAGTGTAATCTTTGGGGTCAATCTGGAGGAGGAAGAAAAAAAAAGAAGGTTAACATCTTCAAATACAGAGAATATTATAATGCTAAATGCTAATTGACTTGCACTGACTGAAATGCCACTGAATTGTACAGGATAAACTGCCACAAGGGGCTTCAATGAGTGATGAAAGATCGGAAGCAACTCTTTTAGCTAAACTACTGGAATACACAGTACTGAGGTACAACTAAGAAGTGAAACTACACTTCTGAGATGCTCCAGGAGAAAAAAAAAACAACAACTCAGTTTGTCCTTTAATAAAGAAAGAGGGCAAGGGGAACTAGTTTTATCTGTGGACTCTAAACTGTTTCAAGAAGGATGATGGTTCTGGGTATTAGAGTTGTAACTGTAATAAATAAATTGTCCAACATACTTACAGATTCACAGAGGTGGAGATACACAGTATTTCCTTTTCAAGTAGCTTTCTTGGTCATATTTTACCACACCTCAACACATTGCAAGGAAACCTTGTTGCAGTCAAGCAGTATCTTGTCTATTATGTTTGCAAACTTCAGAAAATTTATTAATCTGCGCCACAGCATTATCTTGTGCTAACAATGGCAAGATTTTTGTGCTAACAAAACATATGACATTGTTTTAGCTATATCCAAGAAGCAAAATCTGGCAGTGGTGGCACAGGGGCATGTTTGCAGATCTCCACACACTCCTGCATCCCTCTCACTGGCACAGAACAGTTCAGAGAGGCTGTGGCTTTCCCTGGCACTCTCCTCTATGGAGCAACAACTCATGAGCCACACAGCACCTAGAATGAATGCAGTATAGGTGGAAAGCATGAATAACACAGCCCATGCTGTCCTAAAACCAAAAGAATCTGAGATGGCTTATTTCTAGATCTAAGTTAAGTCTCAAGGCAACTTCAATTCCCAGAGCAAATTCTACTCTGCCCTCTTGTAAAAGCTCATTAAAATAGCACTTAGAAGTGTACAAGTACCTGAAAGAGCCTAACACAAGACCACAAACCTGCTTTTTGATTATCAGCCTGAGGCTCCTAAAATTTGCTGTACCATAATCAGTTTCAGTGTAGTCCAATTTCTAACAAACTTCTCCTCCCTAGCATGTCAAACATTGACACAATATTTAGAAACCAGCAAAAGGCATAAACCAGAATGGGCTAGCACCAGATACTCACTAAACCAGCCTTGGTAGCTTTTGACTGGAACAGCCCAAGAAAGCTAAAAATCTCTACCAACTGATAAAATGTATTTAAATCTGTGCAACATATGTGACCCTCAGACAGGAAAGGAGCTTTGCAGCTGATGAATCTTCCAAATAAAATATGAATTGAGACAATGAAAACGGTTTCCTAGAATTCTCTCCTCAATCATACTTAGTACCACTAGTATACATCCAGGAAAGTCAGTTGGAAGTGTTAAAATTGCGAGACTCAAAAGATAAGGGACACCGCATGGAGACTCAGTCACACAGCATGCTTTGAATTCAAACTCTCCAAACTCTTTAGTCTCAAGTAATCTTATATATTTGATCCATATACAAGTTATTTACACTCATGTTCCCTCTTACTTGAGAATATACGTATTAAAATCGCTTTTGGACATATTCCTCCCAGGCATTTCCTAGAACATTTATGCATGTCTGTGTATATCTGTATGTTGGGTGTTGTTTTTTTTTAAATAACCAGGGGAGACAGACTTCCTGCCTTCAAAAGAGGCACAGAGGAACAGTCACTTCTCTTAGAAATGAGAAGTTCAGTGTTTCCAGAATTTACAGCTTTTTTGAAACTTGGCACCTAAGCACATCCTTCTGAATTGCTCTGCACTACAAAGCCTCTGAGGCAGCACTAGCTCATCCTACACAGCAGCCTTTGCAGGGATGTGTGGAACTTCACATTGCAATTTTATTTAGGCCTAGGTGAAAAACACTGGTTAGTCAGCAAACTCACAGTTTATAGACAGTTTCAAATTACAGTTTTTGAGTAGGAACAGTAGTCAAATTAAAGATAAAAATTCAGCTTATTATCGGATTCAGCAGCTCCTCTTATTTCCCTATTTTCCAGAAGAGAATTCTGCCCTGACAAAGCTTTTACTTCTCAGATTGTTGACCATACTATGGAGTTTGCCCATTTACCTTAATTTTGCTTTGCAATTATCCTTTTAAAGACCAAGAGCATTTATTGACTAACATGCAGCACAGACTGGAGGGACTGCATGAAATAGATTTAATACTCTCTCCCCACACTGAGTTAATGCCCCTGAGAGGAGGGGTAACCTAAGAGACTATAGCAGATATAAATATTTCAGTTCTCCTGGGTGAAAGAAACATGCCACAGAAACAGGCATGAAGGCAGAACTGTGATTTTGAGGATGCATCCAACAGCTCCTCATATGCTCACAGTATTATAGAGTACTTTAAATTGGAAAAGACCTCTAAGTCCATCAAGTGCAACCACTAACCTAACATTGCCAAGTTTACCACTAAATCATGTCCCCAACAGCCACATCTACACATCTTTTAAATACCTCCAAGGATGGTGACTCAACCAATTTCCTGGCATGCCTGTTCCAACTCTTTCCACAAAGAAATTTTTCTTAATGTCCAACCTAAGCCTTCCCTGGAGCAACAAGAGGCCTTTTCATCTTGTCCTATCACTGGGTACTTGGGAGAAGAAACCAAGACCTCCTACAGCCTCCTTTCAAGTGGTTGTAGAGAGCAATAAGGTCTCCCCTGAGCCTCCTTTTCTTCCAAGGAGGCTTCCTAAACAGCCCCAGCTCCCTCAGATGCTTCTCATCAGACTCGTGCTCCAGACCCTTCACCAGCTCTGCTGCCCTTCTCTGGACATGGTCCAGCACTTCAGTGTCTTTCCCGAAGTGAGGAATCCAGAACTGAACAGGATTTGAGATGCAACCTCACCAGTGCTAAATACAGGTGATGGCCCTAGTCCTGCTGGCCAAACTATTTTTGATACATGCTAGGATGTCATCGGCCTTCTTGATTTGTGTTCACCATCTCTGAAGTCTTCAGGTATCACCAACAGGTTAATATTAAATTCTTGCAACCACCTTCCCTCGCCTGACAGTAAACACCAACTGCTTCTTAAGTTCTGTCTTGGCAGCAAAGAAAAAAATCTTCAGTCTTGTACAACCATAACCAGGGCTATGTACATTTCTCTGCCCATTTGCCTGGTGCTCCGTTGGCTATAAAATCTTAAGCATGTGGCAGATCAGCAAAACTCAATTATTTGATAACTCATCTATTTGCCCTTTGCATTTGGATAAAGTTTCAAAAAACTTTGTCCAAATCCACTCATCTCACTCAAAGATACACTTTACTCTCCAGCTCTTAACAGATTTTTTAAATGTCTTCTTTTCCCCAGGCTGATATAAGTTCAAAAGGTGACAGTATTCATAGAGCTAACTTTTAATATTTTCAGCTGAATTTAAAGAGTTCTTCGAGTAGATTAGAGTCATTCATTAATAGATACTGGCACAGCTCAGGATTTGAAACCTTCTAACACAAGTGGCTATGCACAGGTTCAGGAATTACTCCACAGAATGCCCTAAAATAACCAGACGTGATGATGAACAAGTTAACCCTGCTTACAGGGCTAATATTCTTCCTTCTCAAAACAGGCACAGAAGTCTAATCTTTGGTTATCAGCAGTTACAATGGTGAAAAGTTTGTTACAAAGGGCTAGAGGAAAAATTGTAAGGAGCAAGGATTTTAAAGCACAAAAAGGAGAGAAGTGAAGACAAGCAACTCTAGGACATCCTGTTACAAGTGCAAGGTGCATTAAGCAGCTTTCCTTCCTGCAAAGACTTGTCTTGCAAGAAGGTCAGAGGCTATGTGAAAGCTGCACATGACGTACATCTCTTCAGCCACCATTATCCAGTTTACTGGCACCAAGACTGGGCAGCTCCTGTTTGGAAGAAGCCTTAGAAGTACTAAACCTTCACAGTTCTTGGTGGTAACTGTGCCTAGAATCACAAAGGATCTTGAACTCTTTCTGGCATGAGTTTGTGTCTCAGCAAGACTTTTTCACAGGGTCCGTCAGGAAGGAGTTTCAGTCAACAGTGATACAGCCCCACAAATAAGAGAAGGCACTGCTGTTCCTAACTGGCTACAGTTCTCCCCTAGCTACCCATGTCTAGGCTGCTGAGCAAACAGTTTGTAAAGTATTTCTAAACCACTTACATTAAGGTCTTCTCTTTTAAATATAATTCTCAAAAAATCATCCCCTATCTCTCTAAGTCACTACAGATGGCAGTTCAGAGATGAACTTACATACAGCCGATAACATACAAAAGTTGGCTGCTGACACAGTGACATTAAAAGCTGCACCTGTAGGGTAGGCACACCAACTTAAGAAGCTTTAAGCACTATTTTTGTCAGCAGGGGAATTAACATAAGGGAAATAAGAAAGAAAAGTGCATTCCCAGGCCTAGACACTTCTGCATATCCATACTTGCAGGGGTTTGCTGCCCTTAAGTAAAGAGTTGCAACATCCTCTGGAGACTGCTTGTAGAAGTTTCTCACTCACTGGCAGATTTCAAGATTCTTGCACAAGAAAAGGTGCAAAGAGTAGTGCAAGTTTCTGTCACTAGCATACAGTTTTTCATTTTGGAGCATCTCCTGCACACCCTAACTTTAAAAGTGGCCAATACAACAGTCTGAATGCTCATTTCATTCCATTCTTAGTAACATTCACGCTTTTCCACAATGCCCATTACAGCATAAAATAGTCATTCACATACAGCAAACGACTGCCAAATACTGCATACAGAAAAAGTGAAAGAAGAAAGGAATCTACTACAGGTCTGTATTTGATCTAACTGGCAATACTGTTTAATATGAACCTTCTGACTGCTTCTCACCACAGTGATCTTCTGATCTGACCACATTTTGAGAAATACAGCACTAGTTCTTCTGGTGCACTGGGAAGCATAAGGGGGATACCTTGGATTTAAGGACAAAATATTTCATTGCTTGGAGAAAAAAAAAATTATTTTATTAATATTCCAAAATACAATAAAAAATGGCTACCTAAACAACAGTTCAAGATACCCATGTCAGCTCAGACCATTCATGAAGAATCCTCAAATGTAAGGTAACTAACAAAGGACTATCTATCATTTAGGCAAAAAATTAAACCTCTTGAGGTTTTTTTAATTGTTTAAGTACAGCTACACAGCACAATAACAACGATACCTGCATGTTTCCTATCAACTAAACCAGTTAAGTTGCAAGTCAGTTGACATAAAACAAAACTTTACTTGTTCCTTCTAAAAGTAAAAAAAAAAATCTGTGAAGGAAAGTCCCTCTAAGCTCTAAATGGCACTGTGATCATAATTTATCTAATCCTACTTCTTTGACCATGAGACAACAGCAAAAAAGATGATGCAGCTATTTGTGTTTCTTCTCCTGTGGGGAAAGGTCATGAGTGTTATCTGCCACCGCAGGACACAAATCCCCAGTTCCTGTCTGTACATACCCATATTCAGTTACTGCTGTTAGCCATACAGTGGAAAAGGAAAACAGCCCAGGTGGAAAGCTAGCTGAAGAAGCCTGAGAAGGGCTGAGCACCACCAAGTTCCTCTCCCACACTTGGTCAGAAGGAGACTGTCATGACAGTCCAAAGACATCAAGAGATGTAAGTCCTCAGGATTCAATGTGTTAATAACAGACTCTGGAATAAACTGAGCACTACTTATACTCATGGACTCAGAATCCCAGAGTAGCAAGAAACAGAATACTCATCCCTTTCCCTTCTGTTTTCAAGATAATCTGATCCTTTGGTTCTTCTACTGCACCATAAGTAATTTTTACACTCTGAACCCAAGGCTCAGTAAGCATTAGAGACTCCAGCAGATTCACAATGCTGTCTAACTTTGATTAAATTTTGCATATGTTAAAACTTCTGTCCACACTTAATAAAGTCACACAGAAATCTGAAAAGGTCCCTCAAATTCATATACTTTCCTTAATTTCAGTTAAACTATCAGCATCTTATAATATTTTCTATTTAGATTTTTCTACTACATGGTCAATTTTCGGGACTATTACACAATGATATTCCATGGTCACTGGAATACCATCGTATTACTCTTTGTCTAGGGCTACACTAGCAGACAGTATCAATACTGATCATCTTTTGCCATCAGAACATGATTAAAATAGGCTCAACTAGCAATGATGTCCTTCAGAAGAAGAAGAAATAGTTTTATTGGAGGAACCCATCAGGTCCTGTCACATCCCTAATCACACAAACATGCACACAAGTGTGCCTACATTTTTCTGCCATGTCAGAATGGCATTAGTTTAAAGGAAGACAGCTGGAGTGTCTGAGCAGCAAGACATACCCACCTGCAAGAACATACAGAGCATAGTTTACAAAAACTACAATTGCCAAACCTGCTTGCAAAACTGCACTATATAACCACAACTGCATCACTGAGTAAGAGAGCCTAAAATTAGAAACACATCCCCAACCCAAATGGTGGAAATAAACATCAAAAGACCACTTAGCACATCTATTGACAGAGTTGATGTTTTCAGGGTTTAGAATACAATTCAATGCACTTGATGAACAAAAAGGAGTCTTGATGCTACAAATTTTCCTACTGATCTCAATTTAACTTTGTGTACAAACACAAACTGTGAAATAAGTAAGTATATGTGAAACATCAGAAATGAGAAAGCAATAGACAACAGGACAACATTCAAAGCTACTACATTAACACGGACATGATATCACTTAATACAAACTGGGGTTGACAAGTTTAGTGCACCAAGTGCTCAGTACTCCTTCACCTAAGATAAAGGTGACTCTAGTGCTTTCCTGGTTTAACTTATTCATCTTACACCCAAAAAGCTCAATGAAAAATAAGGCTACAAAGAGCAAGAGAAGACGACTTAAACATTAAATAGCCATTCTTACAGACAAATAGCCATTTGTACAGTACAAAATGAAGCAGCTAATTTGATGGCTTACACAGCTCACTAGAAGAGACCAAATTCACTGATTCTTCTGGTTTCTAAGAGCCTTTTATAGAAAAGGAGGAAGTTTTACATGCAGTACATGACAGCTTTTTTTTTACTCTACAGAGATAGATTGTTGGTGCTGTAACAGTTTCATATGTTAGCTTGAGCCTACTTCCAGCAAGTTAACAACCATCTCCTTAGCAACAAGGCCGGCTATTCTCTGAAACAAGTCTTTCTATATCCTGACTTTCCTTCTTTTAGTTTTCAAAGTTAACTGTATATAAGTAGATAGGGTAGAAATTCTCATACCTGTTGAGCTTTAGTTGGTGAATTTGCTCTAAAATTAAAAAATATTATTCCAAAGGTTGATTTAGTAATTTACTTTTAGACAGACTAAGTTTTGTTCTGCCGCTCTAAAATACAGCTTCAGTACAGCCCCTCCCTGTGAGAACAGTCTCCATACAAGTGACAGGCTGCTATCCTCCCCTTGTCTGTCTGCTCTGTAAATATCCACTATTCAGTCAAAGCAACAAGCCCAACGCAGACTGCTCATCTTTATCCTCAGGGAACAGATTCCTCCAGGCCACACGCACACTCTCTAGCTCATCTCCATCTAAGCTTGTCTTAATCTACTTGGAAGACTTACACGACACCCTAGAGCACCTGGCCAAGTTTAAAATACAAGCAAGCGAAACATTCAAATAAGTTCACACATTTTCTTTTCCATACTTGTAAAATATGACCTAAAGGTTTGAGGATTCTGTTTGTTGAAACCACATCAATTAAGTTTATCGCCCGCCCCAGTTTCTGCTTCCCCCACCCGAAGGCAGCTGGAGAGGAGAGGAAGGGAGGCCTAGCAGGGCTATACTGTCATGATGTATTTAGGAAGTGAAACTTGAAATGAGGCTAGGAAGTACATTTAATACAGCATTTAAATGCTTTCCTACTTGAGTCTTCACGACTGCCTCCAGGAGCTCTGGAAACAGCATGGGGAAGGATTTGTCTTCATCTGTTTTTTTAGGGGCTGATAAGCTAGTTCTACTTCCTCTAGCTCTTTACAAAAAAAAAAAAACAAAAAAAAAAACCAAAAAAAACCGAAACCAACCAATAGCACAAACACCCAAGCAGGAGGAATCAATACGGACAGTCAGGACACACAGCACGAATTTTATACTTCCGCCGCAATGCCAGTTGCGGGGACTCGCCCAGGCACAAGCAGCTCCCCAGCCTTTAATCCCGGTTTGCTCGGGTGAAGCAGGCACCCGGGGGATTCCGCGCTGTATGAGGAATCCCGACGGCAGGCAGACACCCGTGGGGACTGTCAGAGCCAAGCTGCGTGCCCACAGCCCGCTGTCCCACGGGAGGCAGCGCCAGCCCCTGTCCGGAGCAGCCCCGCACCGGGGACCGATGCGCGCACCGCCGGCAGCCGCGGCATCCAAAGCGCCGCCCTCTCCGCTTGCACAATTTGAGACTGCCTGGTAAAATCCTCAGGCTAAACACTTTTTAATTGTTCAAGTAAATGCACTGAACTGCGCGGACCGAGCCGTAACAGGGGGACCGGGGCAGGCGTGCT
>VXAC01008525.1:499362-605288 GCA_013399225.1 Rhipidura dahli
CAAGTGGTTCAAAACAGCAGAAGCAGCAAGTGGCGGCTTAAGAACCCCCAGCGTTCTGCTGCGTTGTGCCTCCCTTTGCAAACAGTCGGGCTTCCTCTGTTGGGTTGTGGTTTGTGAATTTGTTGTTTGGCTTGGTTTTCTTTAGCTGTTTTTTATTTCCCTAGAGGAAAAGCCCATACATTTTTTTTATCAGACTCTCTGACCAGTCAAAGGCATTTTCCCCAAGATTTTACAGATTTGATTTCTGTGGTAGCCGCAAAAGACTTCAAAATTGTCTCTGCTGCTTTGTTCAGTTCCTTCAGAAAATATCCACCTGTTCTGTTGTGGAGTCCCTCATGAGCCACATTGTGGATATTTGGACCTCTGTGGTCCTTTTCACAGGCTGCAGGGAAATCCTTGCTCCAGCACCTGCAGCACCTCCATCCCCCCCTTCTTTTTTGACTTTGCTGTTCACAATGATACTCCTCACATTTTTCTCCTCACTCCTCTCTCGCTCACTTGTATGCAGTGGTTTTGCCCTTCCTCAAATATGTTTTCCCAGAGCTGACACTGGTGTTAGCGGTGGGGCTCAGCCATTCCCTACAGTGAGGCTGTTGGAGCTGTCTGGAAGTAGCTGTGCCCGGCATGGGACAGCCCTGTTTCCTCACAGAGACCACCCCTGCTGCCAGCAACTGGCCACCTACACCCAGTCCATACCCACCAACGAAACTTCAGAGACATTTTGTGTTAAAAGATTACATTCCTGCTGTAGGAGCAGAAGAGATGAGAAGCCAGGAAATGTGGCAGAGCAGTGCTCAGCCAGCTGAGCAGGCTGAAAGGCTTGTCCAGCTCAGGGCCCCGACGACAGCAGAAAGGAGGAAGTGAAACCAATTGCTCAGAAATGGTTGCTGAGCGGGAAGGGTGCCTGACACCCTTTTTGGCATCAGCTGTACTGCGGAACCGTATGCCTGGGCAGTAGTGAAGCCTGCTAAGAGCTTTTGAAGCTACAGTTCAAGTCAATAGCTATCCTCAATACCACCAAGCACAATTTTACATCTCAGTTGAAAAGTGGATTTGCTGTGTGAGACATTTTTCTGGGTTTCTTGGGCACTGGCTTGCTGATCTTCACTGAATCCTCTGTGCACCAGCTCTTTCTACAGTGTGTCCAGCTAGGACTGTTTGAGACAGTTCGCAAGTTCACCCTCACCTCTTCTAGCTCACCCTCTGGAAGTCTAACAGTCCTTCCAGACATCTGTGTATTTCATACAGATTAGCAAAGTTCTGCAGTCTTTTGGCAACCAGACTCTTTTTTTCTGTGCATTTATGAAAAAAAAAAAAAATAGAAGGAATATAAACCAACATTTGATACATTTTTGATAAAAGCTAAAATACCATTTAGTTAATCTAAAACTAACAAAACCTAAAACTACATTACCAGAACATTGTCATGTCACATTCATTATTGGATTACCTGCTGTAACAGAAAACTTCATCGTCTGTGTGTGTAAAGAGACTTATGTCCCTGCTGAGATGCACTCAGGTCTATAATGGAAATATCTCACCACTGCTGTAGTAATGCTTCACAAAGGTATTTAAATGTAAGAAAAATAAAGTTACTTTTATATTACAAATGAGAAGATGCAAGGCAAGTGCAAGTTGCTGAGGTGGGATTTTCCCATGTTGCCATGACTAATATACTTGTCCTGCAAAATTATCAGTCCCATAAAAATACAGGATTTTTGTATGACTAGAGCTGATTAGGAGAGGCCACAGGTTTCATTTCTCTGGCATAACACAACCTTTCAAGTTCTAGGGTGTTTTCTGACACCAAAGCCTCAGAGTACTTATTCCTGAGCAAATTAATATGACTTGTGATCCATAAGCACATAACTTATTAAGAAATTGCAAATGTGTAGTTCAGTGCTTCATTCTCTATTCATCTGCCAGCCAGACCCAACCCTCTTGGCTCTGAGATTTGATACAATCATAGCCTGAAGTGTAGTAATACAAGATTGCAATAGTATCATAATCACTGCCAACCATGACTACACTTACCTTAATTTCAACAAACTGTTGTAATTAGTGATTTCCCTCATGGGGATGTCGTGAAATATATCTAATTACAGTCTAATACAAAGTTTTGTGATCTCCAAAAGTGGTAGCTAGGTAACCAAAAAGTAGAACATTTTCTTTGTAAAGGTTATATTCTAAGGTATTTGGTGAAAGAGACTTGCTGTATCAATACCTTCTGGGCACATGCAGCTTGCAAGGAGACTTTCAGATGTCTGCTGTCCTTCCCAGGGGAACAGTGATGCTGTGCTCAGGCGGATGGGCAAAGCACATGCAAGGGCTGTGTCTCTGTATGGACAGCTCTTATCCCCACATTGCTCGGTAGTGCTTGCATGCCCACACGATAAGATCCTAACTCCTTTTCCTCCTTTTGTTTGACACTCTTCTGCATTGCCCCAAAAGCACAGAGAGGGAGTTCTCAGTAAACATCAGGACCTGGAAACCTGCCCATATCTTGAGCAAGTATCGTAAGGAAGCAAGAGCTCACTGTGTGCACATCTGCACTTCTCCTATTATGGGTTAGAATCTGTTTGTCTTATTGGAAACTTGACAAAATGCACAAAGCCAAACTTTCACAGCCTTCTTCTTAATGAGATTCATTGTATCCTCTGTGTGTCTCTTAAATCTCTTGTAATCATACCTTTATGACAAAATTGAAGTGTCTCTTGTTTAAAGCAGGTTTGTAATCCTATTGGTTATAGGGAAGACCTTGAAAATATCATTTCTAAGACATGAAAATAAAGAAAACAAAATAACTTAAATACTATTACTTTCTAAAAGCTCATTTCATGTTTTCTATCAGCACAGATTATAAATCCTGTGTTTGGGATCCTAGCAACTTGTCTAAAATTGGTATAAAGCTTTGAAAAGAATTTCTAGTTAAGATTAGATTAACCTGTACTCATACAAAGCTATGAATTATGGATGAGACAAATCCTTCCATAGTATTCAATTCCTTCCATAGTATTCAAGAGAAAGGAAGGGAAGGATACTTTACTGCTGGGTTCACTCTCTGAGGTTGTGTTCTGATACACATTTAAGACAGAACTGTCACAGAAAGCACCTCTTGCCTGCAGCAGCTTATTTAAATCCCCAACCACCTATGCAGTGGGTCAGCACAAATGTTTGCACAGACTTGGTAAACTGTGTTGGGAAACAGATGAATGTGTGAAACAACCATTTCAACCAGACATATGTGTATTTCAGTCTCATAGACTCTTTTTTTTTTTCTTTTTTTCTTCTTTTTCAAAGGCAGATGATGAATATACAGACTAGGATTTTCACACAGAGTCATCACATACTGTGGGATCATATTGGCCTTTTTTGGTCTCTTTAGCAGATTCTGTACTGCTGGAGATTCTTGCCAGACTGAACACCAAGAGAAGATAGTCTGCAACTTGAGATTGGGTAGAACAAATAATATGGCTAATTTTGTGACAAGATGTACTAGAATTTATTTTGCATTGCTAATAATGATTTTGGATTAATGTCCTCCCCATTTTCAAGCAATATATGGCTTTTCAGCATCTCCTTGTAATACAGAAACTAGCCCTGGTCACCAATAACTTTGCTGAATCACATCATTGCTGGCCAACTAGGAAATGCCCTTTTTTTTTGGTAGTATTTTAGGTAGCTGTCCCTAGCATAGAACCTGTGATTTGCAGCTTTAATGCTGGGGTTCTTTAAGTGGGAACAATGGATAGGTGTGCCCGTGTCCCAGGTTACTGTGAACTTACCTGATAGGACAAGGAAAAACAAACATCCGAACTGAGTAGTTCATGTTTGCTAAGTTGTTTTTCAAAAATTACCTTTCACATACTTCCAACATTACCTTCCCTGTAAGAGATTGCATCTTGTCTACAGATCTTTTCCTGTCGCTGGTGTTTGGGATGAAAGTGAGCAGTGTTCTATGCAGTACATGAGACACAGACAGACAGCACAGTATTTAAAATCATTCTTCAAAGGCACTACATAGAACTACAGGCCATTTTAGAAGTGTCTTTTTACTGAAGATCCAAACAGTCAATAATTTTTAAGAGGCATGAATTAAATGTTGTTGGCTGAAGGAACAAAAGACTATATCCTAATATTAGCATAAAGGAGCATGATGCGTGATACAAACCCCACACTAATTTTGAACTTTGCCTCAAGCCATCTCTGAGACAAATTCTGCAGCTGGAAAGGTCACAATTGTCTTAAGGGCTGCTAATGTAGTGAGTGCAGTTATTCAAACAGAAGGTATTTAAGTTTTCAGCTATAAAGCATATTCTTGTGCAGCACTAACAGGTTGATAGATCTCACACAAGAGTCTATGTCCAAGATCCTGGATATGAAGACAGCTGCCATGAGCAGGGTATTGTCCAACATTCAAGTTGCCAGAAAGCTTTGTGTTCCATCTGAGCTTCCAGCTGAAGCAACCAGACCCTGCAGTTCAGTGTTAAATGAAAACACAGTGTAGTGACATTAAAATTTATGAAGTGTACCTCTTTAGTTCATATTTAATAGGGCAATAATTCAGATAACAAGCTGCAGTGCTGATTCAGCAAGGCACGTCTGCACATGCTAAAACCTACAGGTTTCAGTGGGATTTGAGGGAGTGCAAAGAGTTAGGCACAGAGTTAAAACTAAGATGAGTTTTAACAGCTTGCTGCATCATAGCTCAGCAGCCCTTAAATTTTCCCAAAGCTTAGAATACTATTTTTTGTGATAAAAGTGAGACGTGCTCTAATTCCCCATGTATCTGAGTTAAAATTGACAAGATCATCTGCCAGCATCTGTCTCCAGTTACATCTCTTAATCCTTTATCCAGGTTTCTAGTATCTAACATTGGGGTGCTCAGCGGAGCATTGTTGCAAAGGTTAGTTCATAGAAAGTTTCCCTCTGCCACAGTCCTAATGTGGAGAAGTCAAGAAAACTCTTGGTAAAGTGGCTTGCTTTCATCACTTGGCATTTTAGAGTATTTTTGACTGTACATTTTATTTCTTTGGGTTTTTTTTCTTGCTTAGTGTCTGACATAATGCCAATACTCTTTCATTGTTGGTTTCAGCTGCTGCTGTGGCACAGGAAAAGGATTGCTGAGACCTAGGGTAGAGACTGTCCTTCTAATTTGGGTGCA
This sequence comes from Rhipidura dahli, assembly GCA_013399225.1. NCBI lineage: Eukaryota > Metazoa > Chordata > Aves > Passeriformes > Rhipiduridae > Rhipidura > Rhipidura dahli. Next base: position 504,527 of record VXAC01008525.1, read on the forward strand.
GCAGACCATGACAAATGGGTAGTTGGAGATGGCAACATGTTAATTTGCTATTGCACAATTCATCATAATTTGTCTATCTGAAGTTTCATTTTACATTGTTGCACAGTTTATTGATGCTCTTCCAGTCTGAAGCTCTTAACATTAATTTTGTGGGATAGCTTTATCTGTGGTGCCAAACTGCCATGCATTGTTCTTGTGGGAGTGAAGAGTGGCTGCCTGATGCTCCCAGTGAGACTGGCAAAAAGTGAGAAAAGTGGGATCCTCAACAAAAATGTAGAAGACATCATTGATCTGGACCTTGGAACCCTGCCAAAATATACTGAGGGGCTGCAGCAAGGCACTACTCTGCCTACATTAACTTTAGGGAATTACGCAGGAATCTATAAGCCTGAACAACTCTCACACAGGTCAAGATTTTATAAAACTTCATTACCATAGCAATGAGCCAGTGAATCAGATCTAAACTGCACATTTAAATATTTAGTGTTAACTGTAAGAAAATCCTGCTGTTAGAGTAAACAAACACAGGATTCTATTTATTTTGCCTTTTCTTCCCTTTCTGTATTTCAGCAGAATGTGCAAAAAACACTCTAAACTGTTTTTGGAAATAGTGCTATGTCACTGTAAGACTCAGAGGAATAAATTAGTTAAACTGTTAATAATACAAAGTAGCAAGGGATACTGCAGAGACAGCAGATGGAAAGAAAATACTGAAGTAATTATTATTGGGAAGAGATTAAACTCTAGAGCTTGCTTGGCTGTTAGGAAGACTCACACTAAGGCTGGTTTTCAAATAATGTCATTTGCACTGAAGGAGCACAAACGTTCAGTATAAAAATCAGTAAATAAAATGCTCAGACACAGAGGAACTGGAGTGGAATGAAAGGTAGGTCCTCCTGCAAAATAGACCCATTCACTAGTAAAATCTGACATGTGGAAGGACCTTCCTTTCAAGTCATACAGATTCTGATATTGTAAGGTGAAATCCCAAAGGAATTCTGTGATCATAAACAGGGGTAAGTACACCCCACATAACCTGCATGTAGTTGGGCAAATTGAACCAGAGTTAAAAGTCAAAAGAGGGGAAGCACAGCCAAGTCATAAGAAACTGGTGCAGTGCTGGCCACTGAGCAATGTGAAAATAGGGAATATCTTTGATTTAAGGCAAATTAGGTCTTTTCTCAGTCAACATTCTGCTGTTTTGATGATTTTCAATCCTTCTCCTTCTAGGACCTCAGGGGTTATTCAAGCTGCAGTAACCTCTCCAAAAATTTTCATCCAGAGAGACATCAGGACAAGGTCAAGTAGAAAACCAAAATTCAATAATGATAGCCAAGTTTGGTATTCATGCTTTACTCTGTTTCAGACCTATTGAGCAGAATGTAGGTACCCAAAAAAACAATCAAGTAGTTGTCTCTGGTATTAATCATATAAGGAAAAACCTGTCTCTTCTGTACTTCTGTTAGTGGCTGAACATCTTCAGTTCAGGCAAGTTATCAAAAAATGCCTTTTTTTTCTTTCTCGGTTCACAGTACTCACTGGAATCCATTGTTGCCAAACAAACTAGAGTCCTGGGTAGACTTCCTTAGCCATAGTATGGTGGGTCTAGTAGTTAGATATAGAACTCTGAGTTTGTCACTCAAAGTGATCTTTTTGTAGGCCATGGAAAAATAATGTGGGGATGGCAATTCATCTCAGATAAGCACTTTTGGATGGTAGCTCACCAGACTTATCTCAACTTCCAATTTCTCTTTCTTAGTAAAGTAAACAAAGAGTGATGAACACAGACTCCAGAACTTTAGGCAAGCCTGTTTTAGGTTAATCACACTTCTTATGTTCAATTGTTTGTCATTGATTATTTCCAGGAGTTGTCTCTAAGTTATAGGTGCTATACATAAATGAAACCTCAGTCCATGCCAGAAATGGCTTACACCTGGAAAGCAGCTAAGCCAAATCAGCTCACACACACAATAAAAGGTCAAACCAATTCACACACACATTAAAGAGGTGCCTGCTATAAAAACTCAGCTTCAAACAACTGGTTAAATTATACTCATTTGTTATTCATGAAGGAGACATATCTATTTAGATAAATACAGTGAGTAAATAACCCTGGACCATACCCTGAAACAAATCCATTTAAAATCTTATTCAGGCATACAAAAAGATGTTAGAATTTAAATATTTTTTAAAGATATGGTAAAAACAATATTAGTTTTCTGGATTAAACTGGCTTGTGGTCAATTTCTTACATTGCCTATGTAAAACTATTTCCTTTTAAAGAATTTGCTTTGAAGTTCCTCTCTGTATTTTGCAGCTATTTACATACCAAAGGACTAAAGCGTAAGTAATAGAAAACAACAAGAAAATAATTAAAAACCATCAAAAATAGCCTGGTGCCATGAATGTAAAAGAAGTGCACTAGAGAAAACCCCAAACATCAGAATATGAGTGAAACTGAACTTAAGAGCAAGTAAAACAAAATATGTCTTCCATAACGAGCAATTGCACTTTATGAAAATGTGAGTGCACCTCTGTCAGATGTGGCAGAGCACTGAAATAATTTCCATGGATGGGCTGTTTGGGACTGACTCATTGCACACTCAGCATGTCTCAGAGGCCACAGAATATGAGTTTGAGAAAGGAAACAATGGGAACAGGCTCCATGGCTTTAAAGAACCTAATTTATCTGTCTCAAGGCATTGTTCCGCTCAGAGGCTGCATCAGCAACTCATGTGAGAAGACTTCTCCAACCAGTCCTGTGGGAAAGCCTGGCTTCCTAATCATACAGCTGATTAGGTGTTCAGTGTTCAGTGTCTTCTGTTACCACACTTGTTGCCAGTTCCACCTCATCTTCATGGCAGTAGTTTCTTTCGGCAAACACGATCTTGCCTTTCCCTGCAGCCAAAGTCAATATCCCAGGCAGCGGATCATTTCTAGCTTCCTTTTCAAGCTGTGGGGATTCCAGACCCTCTGAGAGGATGTCAGCAATGATGGCTGCACCTCTTCAAGGAAATAGAACCCACAAAAACAGGGAATCGGAACATTATTCTTCTGCTGATGTTAACAGAAAACCTTACTCATGTTTGACTTTCTGAGTCACTGCAGAGAAAGCATTGCCAGTTTTACCTCCTGGTTCTCATTCCTTCTTGCACTGGTTCCAGGTTTCTTATTTCTCTATGTGAAGACCATAGCAGGTGTGCTGGTTTTGGCCAGGATAGAGTTAATTTTCTTCATAGTAGCTCGTGTGGGGCTGTGTTTTGGAATTGTGCAGGAAATGGTGTTGATAGCACAGGGATATTTTCCTTTTTGCTCAGCAGTTCTTGCACGGAGTCAAGGCCTTTTCTGCTCCTCACCCCACCAGGGAGGAGGCTTGTGGTGCACAAGGAGTTGGGAGGGGTCACAGCTGGGACAGCTGAGCCCAGCTGCCCACAGGGATATGCCACACAGTACGGTTTCATGCTGGGCATATAAAGCTGTGGGGAACTAAAAAAGAGGGGGGACATTCAGAGTGGTGGCATTTGTCTTTCCAAGTCACTATTACATGTGATGGAGCCCAGCTTTCCTGGAGATGACTGAACACCTGTCTTCTCCACAGGAAGCAGTGAATTAACTTCTTGTTTTGTTTTGCATGGCCTTTGTTTTCCCTATTAAACTGCCTTTATCTCAACCCAAGAGTTTTCTCACTTTTACCCTTCTGATTTTCTTCTCCATCCCACTGTGGAGGAAGTGAGCAAGTGGCTGGCTGGGGTTAAACCATGACACCAAGAAAGATTAATGCCTATGTGTTATTAGTTGACAATGAAAACATTGCTGCAAAACATTCAGTCTGCTGAGTGTTTGGAATTTTTGCTGAATTAAAAACTTTTCTCAGTTTTACCCTGGCAATGGGACAAAATTGGGGCTGGCATAAATCTGGCAGTAAGGTGGGGTACAGCAGCACAGAACTATCACATATGTGATAGTTCCTCTGTGACCTTGGCCTTTTCCCAGCAGCACCAAACTGTTATGAGTGACTCTGACAGTGCCTTGGGCTTAATACCACTAGAGGTCATGCGATGTACTTATAATCTAAGCTGCTTTTGAAAAATGCTCTAATACCCACAGCTAGTAGATGTATTTGTACTGACGGTATCTGCAGACACTGCTCTGGCCTCTAGATGTCCCAGCTGCGTATGCAAGCAGTAACTACGCCACAATAAATCACCCCATCTGTCCTACTGCCCAAACCTGGAATTTATCTCAACTAGTACACAACAGGGGAAGCATGAGGACCTGGGAATATGCAAATAATATTAACATGGAAAACCTTCTTTATAGGATGAAGTACTCTATTCGCTAAAATAAGGAATAAACAGGTAAAGACAATGAAGTATAGCATCAAATCCTTCCTTACAATACTGTAGGCGGTATCTGTCCTTGCAATACCAATTATGTCTGACCTGACCATTGTGATGCTGATTCCAATAACATATCTGACTTGGATATTTCCTATCATAAGGTTACAGCCTGCAATTATACTGATTGCACCTTGAAGCAGCTGACAACTACCCTCTGTCTTTGGATTTCAGTCTTTTGTAACTTTGTCCTCTTTGCCTTTGGCCAGCAGCCGAGAAGTCAACTAAATAACAAACACCCCTATCTGCATCATTCACACGAAAGCTACATGTCCAACAGGCATGTTTTAGGGAGCTGTCAGCTTCTCATTCTGTCACAACTTGGCCCAGACCTACTATCATAATTTTTCCAATAGATGCAGATCTGTTGTGAGGGGGTTCAGCTGTTGGAGCCAGCGTGTTTCCCCTTAGAGCTTGCCATGGGTATTAGCCAGGGTCTGCCAGAAGTTAAACTTGCCCAGCAGCACCACCTTCACCAGCCCAAGCCTGCTTATTCTTGGAAAAGAACAGCTCCCAGTACTGGCATCACCTTGTTCTGAACTCATGTCTGATCCTCATCTTTCAATTTGGCAGCCACTTCTGCCTCCCTGACTCAGGGTTCCCCCAAATTGTGTGGAACTGGCTGTCTGTGCAGCCTTTCAAAAATATATCTCCAGATTTCGTACATGAGTTTTCAGACTCTCAAAATGAGCCAGTATTAGTCAATCAGTTCTTTAGTTTCCACAGTAATAAAAATTTACAATTAAATTTCTTTATGAAGCACCGCTCTCAGACTTTTGCCAGTATGAAAAGCTCTGGAGATAAATGTTGTTGCTAAATTAGATATTCACAATCTCGTAGTTGATAATCTAATATCATTTTATCATATATTGATAATCTCATCAATGTCTATAAACATCTGAAGGGAAGGTGTAAACAAGATGGAGCCAGGCTGTGCTCACTGGCAGGACCAGAGGAAATGGACACAAACCAAAACATAGAATGTTCCCTCTGACCATCAGAACACAGTTTTTACACTGAAGATGGCTGAACACTGGCATAGGTGGCCCAGAGAGGTTCTGGAATCTCTATCCTTGGAATTGTTTAAAGGTTGTATGAACATGGTCCTGGCTAACTAGCTCTAAATGTCTCTGCTTAAGTAGGTGTGTTGGGCAAGATGGACCACAGAGATCCCTTCCAACCTCAGCCATCCTATGCTTTCTGGCCAGTTAACTGACATTCTGTCTCTCTCTTAGTAAGTTATTTCTAATTTGTGCAGAAAACTGCTTATATTGTACGAATGGGCTGTATTAGTATACTGTTAATAATTCAGCTCTTTCAGCAGAAATAGAGCCTGTAACAGCCAAGTTGTACCTTCTTACCGCCAGTTAAACCTCTTTCAAAATTGCAGAGCACGTTGTCCAGTATGATGGGAGTAATTTGTCACTAAAACCCACTTCTCTATGGATGTTTTAGGATCGTATATTTCTAGGAAAACATGCTTTCCTGTAGGAGAAACTAGAAGTTTCCTGTTTGATCACTTCTTTTCAGAACGAGAGCAAAAATAAGCACCTTCAGACATAACTTCTCAAGACAGATCTAACCTTTTTCTCTCCAGTGTCTAGCCATGCCTCCGGGCTGCCCAATTCAGATGAAGCAAAGATACTTAGCATAACTTTGCTTTCTAGGATTCATTTTCTAGCCTATGCAATGCCTACAGGCATACATATTGAGCATAGTCAAAATTTAATGAAGCAGAATTATGGCTTTCTGTTTCTCTATCAAGAAGAGAACAGTGGGCTTTTCTTTTGTCAAAAAGTTTGGTATAATTGCAAAAATATGGAATAGAAATATTTTACAACAAATCTGAATGCCACAACACTGTACCCACATTATTCCCGATCTTTCCTCCTTTATGCTTCAGAACTGCATTCAGGGAAACCTTTTGCAGACTCTGTTTCTGACAGCAGCCAACTGACAGCTGTCACCAATAGAGCATCTCTGTGCATGCTTGCAGTTTCAAATGATGTTCACATAGCCCCTTCTTCTGTGCACAAGGTCGAATCATAATTCACAGGCCTCAACTGAGGCTCACTTACTCTTTTCCAGAATGTTTTTTCAGATTCTTCTGGCACAGGTTGAATTGTGGCACTTGTTGAGCTGTGGTATTCATTTGTTTTAATATTTATGGGGAATGTGGTGGGAAGCAATGAGTGATGAGAAGAATGATTTCTTAGCTGCTTCTTTGAGTGATTACAACTTTGAAAGTCATAACCATGATGTGCACCTGCAAAGGGTAATGAACTGCCTTCTTCTGAGGAATGAGAGACAACCTGCTTTGTCCCCAGAAGAATGACACTTGCTGATATCACATACAGCTGGAAGGGGAAATAAATCTGCTTGGGTACACAGGAGATGACAGAGCACTCTTACATAGATAAAATGTCTGGTCATATGCCTCTCAGACAATTTAAACATTTACCATGATGTGAAAGCTCTGAGATGTGGCTGCACAATGAGTGACTCTTGCACCTTGCAGATATCACAGAGCAGCTTTTACTCTAGCTAGACTTTTGTTTCTGGAAAGGCTAATTATGATTTCTACACTTGCACTGATGGAAAATGGCAGTTCTGACATTTTCTCAGCTATATGACACCTCTGCAGAACTGGTACAAGCAGAGAAATGTGTCACAATTGTTAGCACTCCTAACCAGCTAGAGATTTGAAAAAGAATGGTTTTCAGTAAAAATATGACATGTTCTTCAGAATTCAGCTTCAGAACACTTACTTGTCTTTAGCCTCACATCTCAATAGGGTGTGTTTTATGGGATCCTGAGGTGTGTGGATATCTTACACAGACACAGGTGAGTAGCCCACAAGACAACACCTCTGGTGCCAGAAGTTGCTTATAGGTTCAAATAGGATGGGAGGATTTGGCTTAAAAGGGAAGAAAGGAAATAAAGGAATATGGCTGACATGGCAGCTGCTCTACAAGGCTGACCTGCCTGCTAATCAACTTGCTCTTGCATTCTGGATTAACATGCTGGAAGATATGAGCATGCAATGGCAGTTGCATAAACATGCCAAGTGTTAAGATAAGAATTTGTTTGATTTTCCATTTTTTTATAAGCCCAAGCAACAGTGAGACCTTTCTCTATCAGGATCAATCCTACAACAGCACGTTAGATCAGTGAAAATCTCAAAACTGCTGCTTTCAGCAGCACAAAGGGCCAGTCTCTACAGACTTGCATAATACACAAAAGGTCTCAATAGAGCACCAGTTCTCCAGTGTGATTGACAAGGAGTGGATGATGTTACCACCAACACTTGGGGAGAGAGAGAGCTTGAAAATAGGACCTTGAATTTGCATGACATTATTCAACTCTGGGAACAAGAATAAATCCAAAGTGTATATCAATTCATGTGACAACAATGACTTTCTTGACATAGGAAGTTATAACAGTGCTGAATGGACTCTTTGATGGTGCTTCTGGCAGAATGAACATTTTAATAAGACAAGACTGGTAGACAAAGGGTAAGCTGAACCATATCTGTCTCTGGTGTTTTGGCCAGACTCATGTGACTCAATCCTGCGAGTCAATTACCAATTGCAACTGCAAATGTAGATATTTATTAGCATTTAATACAAAAATCCTCCTGCATCTCTCCAAGTATAGCTGAACTCTGTTGAATGGCTAGATTTTTGTCCTTTGACCTATTTCACTGCCATCTTACAGCTTTGGTTTGAAGCTTTTGATACTCTGTTGTTATCCACTTGGCCTTCCATCTCCCAAAGCACACCTCATCATTCCTGCCTCAAGAAGGGCCTCTCAAACAGTGAGCAGATGAAATACCTCTGCCTGGCCCCAGATCAAAATTAAAAAATGGAAAGAAAGCAGGAATAGAATCAAATGACAGTTTTTCTAAGCAGGCAGGCTGACTTCTGCAACATATGTGGTGGCTGTTGGGCATAGGTCCCACCTGGAGAGAACATGAAGTTTTAGTGCAGAACAGCTTGGGAAGGCAGGTGGAGGCCTGCCAGAAAAAGTCTGGAGCACAAACGGTAACTTCAGGGTTATTACAGCAGTGGAATTACCCCTTGAGGTGAGATTACTGATGTCCCTAATGGACTGAAAACAGCATGGAGACCTGGGAGCTACACCACTGTGGGGAGCTGTGTCAACACAGCTCTCTTACAAGGATGCAGCCTGGTTTACAGAGATGTTTAAAGAAGCTCAACTTGATACCTTTTTTCCTTAGTTGTTAGCGTGCACTCTAGATGATGCTGTTTAAATCAGTTTAAGTATTTATGCACCAGGATACCAATCCAGGTGTGTAAAGAGACAGCAAGTTTTGGCCTGTCCGAACCAAATACGCTCTGCATATCAAGTTCCCTGGCAACAACTTATTACACAGACCACTGAGTTGAAGAGAAGTCAATTACATCACTATTAAATTTTGATACTCTACACCGACAGAAACAATCATGCTCCCATCACCATTTTACATACAGGATTTAGTTACACCCACGAAATCCAGAGAAAGAATAAGTTGTACTCACTTTTGCACACAGCAGTGGTGAATATTATTTCAGTCTGGTAAAAAGAATTGGGGAAAGATTCCTAGGATAAGATGATACCTGTCTAAGGATACAGGGGCAGGACAGCAGTGAAAAAGCCTGGGAAATGTGAATGTGGGGGTTCAAGGCTTGAGCTGATGGTAGCACTGACATGCCAAACCATGGATGAATGCTTTCCTCCATACACAACAGAGTTCAGCTGGAGGGGAAAAAAAAAAAAAAAAAAAACCCCCAAGAAAAAAAAGGGAAAAATGGAAAATTTGTCTATTATCCTTAAGTATTAAAAGAATTCCCTGGATATGTCTCATTGTTGCCTGGAGAGCAAGAAGCATAGTATGCAGAGAACTGTTGAAGAATAGAATACAGGTTACTGGTGGAAGACTTTGCAGAAAGTAACTTAAGACCCTGACTGCAGCTCAGCTGGGAGGTGGATGAAATTACAATATACATGGAAAATGTCTCCTTAAAAAGAGCCATCACTCAATGACAGACTTTGCCCAGCACTATGCAGCACATGAAAACCAAACCCACAGAGGAGTGCCTCTTATTGCTATTCAGTTTTTTATTTTGCAACTTTATTAGCATTACACATACTTAGCACTGTAGTACACAACTGTACTCTGCTATGAGGCCTGTGGGTTGTTATATCCTAAAGATATATGTTACATTGTATGTAGATTGTATATCCTAAAGATACACAGTAAAGATTTAGTGGTATAATGCTCTCATTGTACCAGAAATGTTAATTTTGAATGTTAGATTTAACGTAAGTCAGTCTTGAGGCAGTAATTTTTAATGGTTCTCATAGGTTTAATAGCTAGGTCTTCAAGGCAAATTACTGCTTTTCATCTCTAAGAGGTTTACAAATGATGGCACTATCAAAGTAAACTTTCAGCCCTGCACAATCAAATATTAAATATAATTGCATCTAATTACACTGGATTTTTAAGTTTGTTAAGAAGACTTTACATAAATATCATATTTAAAAGGTCTACATATAAATAGAAGTGTAGATTTACATAGCTGTCATCTTGAAATACTTATAAAAGGGAATTCCTAAACAATAGCATATGATATAAAGACAATTCCAGATTCATTAGCGGGAGAAAAAAGTTTCTTGTAACTAGAGCACCCCAATAAACAACCTCAGAAGCATGTACACGATGTTAAGAAAGAGCACATCACTAAAGGAGATAAGACCTGGCTTGTAACAAATTAAAGATGTGGACAAAGTTATTGTGCTTTCTTTTTATGGAAAATAATGGCTAAAACACGTTGGATGTTGTGACTGAAAAAAAACAACTCCGGGAGAAATGTCCCAGGAGCAGAAATGTCAGCATCGTTCACACCACCACTTGAAGCTGGGGGATATTCCTTTCATAGCCAAAGGTAAAGCACCCTCCTGCCGAAGGTGATAAAACAAAAAAACAAAACCAACCAACCAACCAACAAAACCCCCGAAGAAAAACAAACCAAGTTTTACAGCTGCTTGTATTTCTTTAAACCCAAACAATTTCATTACTCAGTATTTCATTTTTAAAGGGGTTGTGATTAATTTAAGAAGAATAAAAAGCTAAAGGAGAAAGTGCTGACTTTGGGTTGCTTGCAAAAAGTGACTTTTCTTTCCCTCCCCTAACATGAGATGATTTGTAAAACAGTAAAGATATGCTCTTTTTCTTTTCAGCAAAAAACATTTCAAGTGAAATTTGCTGACTAGCTCTCTATTCATTTCTTACAATTGTCTTTCCTCCTAGAAGCAAATGTCCGCTAGGATATACCTGGATGAAAAGGTAAATTGCTCCAAGTTAGCAATTTGCTTTTAGTAAGTTTTCCTATGTCTTATTAAAAAAGGAAAAAAAAAACCAAACACATAAAACCCCACCAAAAAACAAACAAACAACAACAAAAACCCCCCAACAAACAAACCAACAACAAGAAAAAAAAAAAAAACAAAACAGAAAAACAGAACAAGAAACCCACGATTGCTCCCAGCGCTTATTTCTTGCCAGTTCTTCTCACGGGGGCCAGCAGCTCCTGGCCCAGCTCGAGCCCGGCTAGGGGCAGGGTGGGCTCTGGGGTGATGATTTCCAGCACCACCCCGGTGTAAGAGCCGCTCACAGGTTGATCCTGCACCGCAGGGAGGGAGAGCGGCACCAGCACCGCAGCTCTGCCCGCACCGCCGAGGTGGCACCTGGAGCTCCCAGAGCAGAACCAGCCCCGCGTGGGCGGGGGGACAATCCCACCCACCCCTTCACCTCCGCCGGGCGGGACTGGCCGAGCCGGGCACCGGGGAAGCAGCGACACTGCGTCCTCACGGCAGTCCAGCATTCGCTGCCCGGCCGAGGCAATCGCCGGCGGGGCTGCGCCTTTAAGGGGCCGGGGGAGGCGGCGGCGGGCGGGCTCCTGCGCGCCGGGGCCTCTCCCTCCCGCCGGCCTTCTTTCCCTCCCCCGCCGGCTGGGCGGGAGGTGGGCAGTGCCCGCGGGCCACCGCCGCGGGAGTCGCCGCGGCATCCCGGCTCCCGCAGCCATGGCCGAGCCCCTGCGCCACCGGCTCTCGCTGCTCACCTTCATCCTGCTGGCAGCCGGGGGGCTGCGAGCGGCGGAGCGAAGCGGCGGCAGCAGCAGCGCCATGGAGGAGCTCGCCACCGAGAAGGAGGCGGAGGAGAGCCACCGGCAGGACAGTGTGAGCCTGCTCACCTTCATCCTGCTCCTCACCCTTACCATCCTCACCATCTGGCTCTTCAAGCACCGCCGCGTCCGCTTCCTCCACGAGACCGGCCTGGCCATGATCTACGGTGAGTCCCGCCGGGGCCGCGGCGCCGCCCGCGCCTCAGCCCCCCGTGTCAGCCCCGGCAGGTGCCGGGAGGGGCCGGGGGCGGTGGCGGGCCCGGTACCGGCCGCGCCCCTCCGNGCCCGACAGTCTCCGCCGGTGCTCCTGGGTCCCCTCCCCTCGCCGGTGCCTTTTCTGGGGCTGGGGACTGAAGGATACTGAGGCGGAACACGCGGTCCGCAGCCTCCCGTGCGGCAGCGGAGCGCTGTCCTGCGGGAAGGTGCGCCCCACCGCCGTGGCCGTGCTGCCTGGCACAGCACTCCAGTGACCCTCCCCGCCGCAGAAAGGCAGCTCGCCGGCAGTACTTCAGCAGCATGGAGTGCCAAGCCGTGCAGGTCATCGCGGCGATGACTTTGGAAAGCGCCATCGCGCTGCCCTCGCCGCGCCGTGGCCGCACCGCGCCGAAGTGAGCGTGTTTAGCCTCCGGGTTTGGTCCCTGGCTGTCGGCACGCTGCTGTCACCGGCGGCCCGCGTTTGCGGATCCTGACGGAGCGCAGTGACACCAGACAACCTGACACTGTCCGCGGCTCATCCCGAGCCCTCCTGGTGGACCGAGGGTTGTACTGAGTTGAGTTCGCCCACTCCTCGGTGGATGTGAGTAAAGGGACAGTAAATCCTTCAGGAGAAGTTGTCTGTCTCCCCTGCGTTCGTGGGGCTGATGGTCCAGAGGAGCTGGGCTCTGCTGGATAATGATAATGGTGCTGGGCTGCTCTCCCTGGTGCTGTGAATGCCAGGCGCGCAGAGAGCGGCAGGTGGGCCTGAACTGGGGACGCAGAGCCGTCTCTCCGCGGGGAACTCCACGGTTGTATTTGGTGCTCAGTTTGCCACGCAGAGCATAGTGGGTTGCGGTGAAGAGCAGCCATCCATTTGAAAAAATATTTGTCTGCTGGTGATTGGCTACTGCCATAAGTGCCGGGGGCACTTCTTCTCCAGCGGAATCTGTTCCTGCTGAACCGTGTGAAACACCTGCCCGATGTTGGTTGGGATAAGCATATTGAGGATAAACACACATGAGAAATTCAGCACTCGAGGGGAGGGGGAAAGTGAAGCGTTTCCTCCCCGATGAGTACTACTGCTCTTGAGAGCTATGTGATTGCTTGCAAAGCAGTGGAATTTTCCTCTGCTGATGCTTCTCTTAAACCATCCCAATTTGCTCTTAGTCACTGATCTCCGTGCTGCATTGCTGTGTACTTCACATATGCTCATTGCTGAAAACCAACCAATTAACAACGGGGCATATAAGTAAGTTATGCTGGCATCATAATGCTTAGCAGCTGAAGAGTGCCCAGGAGAAAGTAGATTAACTGTGTATTGATTGGAAAAGAAACAGGGTAAGGTGGTATTGAAGATATTTAGGTATTACCCTAGTGTTGTCACCTTTGGAAACTTCATTTATGCTGTTTTATGATCATTTCAGTGGCTTAGTTTATCCTGAAAATCTTGTGTATGTGGGTGTGCTAATCCATGATATACAAACGTCAGGGCATCAAGGGCATTTGGGTTTGTGTTTCGATGAGCTGCGTGGGAAATGAGAAATTGTTCAACTGGAGATATTCTGCCTCTCATTAAACTCAAATTACTTTGCTCTAACATACAGTTCCTGACCTGTGAAAGGGGTGTTAGGTTCCCAATTTGACATACAAGTGCTGAAATTTTGTCTTAAGAAAGGCACTATGCTGTATCTCTTTCAGCCCCACTGGCAGCATCCAAAAAGGAATAATTGGCTCAAACTGTTGCATTTTCTAGGTGTGCCCTCAGTTAATAGGTTTTTTTCCATATATCATTCCTCAATACACTTACCTTCTAAATGAGTCCCCTTACTATATCAAAATAGATGCTGTTCTGCCCCCAACAAACTGGCTCTTGCCTTGTCATGGCAAACATCCCAGGAAGTGTGTTTAGTGAGTTCAGTTCCTACCTAACATGGTTACCCTCCATGCTGGTAAAGCTCTGCTGAGACCTGCCTTCACTTAAGCATTTCACATAATTCCTATAGAGCAAAAAGAGTAACACAGCGAGTACCATAGTAACTTTGTGTTATACTTCTGATAACCAGGCTTAAGTCTCCTCTTCCTTCCTTGTTGCTTAAAAGACAGCAGTTAAACTGATCAATGAGTTTCTATTTTGCTGTTAATTTGCTGTCTAAGAAATGCACTTTTAAAAAACCTATATATATATGTTTTTCAAGTGCATATGGTTGATCAGTCTGCCTTAAACACAAAATCATAAGGCAATATGTCAAAGAAAGAATCTGTAGTCCTTAAAAGCACAAATACCTATTAGCTTATACAGTTCTAAATACAACTGAATTCTAGTGTTGAAACTGTAACTAAGGTGCTGCTCTGTGGAAGTTAAATACTAGCAAATACCAGCTGCTCCAGCAACAGTATTACTAATATTGCTAATGCAAGTTATTATGGAGCAATTGAAAAATCCAACACAACTCAAGCAATCACCAATCCACAAAAAAGAAATTAAGGATTTGAAACTTTGCTGACACGTGTATTTCCACCTGTGATAGTGATTGTGATGCTTGCTTTTCTTAGCATTGGTCTGAGTTGGAGGATAAAGTGTTCTGAGACCTGTTTGTCCTGAAGAGGTTCAGTGGCGACTTTGTTTTGCAGGCTTCTTGGTTCTCTGCCGAGAAGCATCACCATGTGGTAGGAGCAATGAGACATGGACCATGCACCTGGACAGATCAGGGTGGACTTAAGTGTGGGAAGTGATGGTGGGCCCCCAGTACTCTGCTCCTTAGGAGGCAGCCATCTGGATATGCAGATGTTTCCCAGCAGATCCAGTGGGATCACTGCCAGTAGGCAGCTAGTTTGTCTCTTTTTGTAAGTGATAATTCAGGCACCTGGCCACCCATGAATCAGCACAGGTGTCAGTCCTATCAGGTGCCTCCTTGTCTGTGGGGTTGTTCTGGAACGTCTGGGGGCCATATGTGCTTTGCAGCAGATAAAAGTAAAAGCAAACTGGCCTTGGGTACAGTGAAAGAAAAACAATATATGAAGAGGGCCATAATGCTTCCATTACCTTTTGTGGAACACAAATGAGAGAAAAGCTGTAAATCTTCAAGATAAAAACATTGTATCTGTTCTGGAATACTCTGTATCAGACTAAGTTTCTGTATCCACTGATATAGAAAAGGTCTATTTTTAGCTCATCTGGCTGCAGTGCTCTCTATTAGAATTCTAGTATCTATCTACATATGCTAGAGATGACCTAACTCATCTCCACTGCCAGCAAAATAATGTCAGTCTTGGTTTTTAATAAGCTACTTTGACATAAGCCACCTAATACTAGATTTAAGATCATAACTGAGCACCCAGTTTTGAGAACATTATCCTTTTTCTGGCAACCTGCTTGTTCTTCCTGAATATTATTTTAAATTTTTACAGGCTTTTAAGGTAAGTCTTGCTCATTTTTTTTTGGCTGCTCAGTATGTTTTAATTGTAATACAAGTCTTTTCTATAAACTTGCTTTACAGCCTGTGACTGGGTGGAAAAATTATAAATTTTTCTTGTGAGAGAAATTTAGAAGAAATGCTATATAGCTTTTACTAACCTATATGTACTTCAGCTTTGCTCTTCAGGTAGGGGTAGTTGGTATGTTTCTAAAATATCTTTGGAGTACAATTCATCTGTAGTACTCAGGGCAGTGATTTTGGGTTTCATTGTTTATGTGGGTTAGGGTTTTGTTGTCTTTTCTGCAGGTTTGGGGGTTTTGTTCATTTGTTTTTACAAGGGCAGTGTATTTAATTAAGATAAATTCATTCATTTTTATGTCTGTTAACTTCATCTTCTTGAGAAGTTCTGTCAAACCAACACCAGAATACAACCTGATCATGGCATAAGCCAGAGAAGAGAGAAATGGCAACTCGGATTTCTTTTGTGTGAGGAAGCCTTTGGTGACACATCTTGCTGATAAAGTTGGTCCTGCTCTGCAGCACCCAGTAATTGTAGGAACCACACAGAGGCTGAAGGGGAAAGGTGTTCCTCTGCATGTACTGTAACTTTCACCTGAATTAGAAAGTTATCACAAACAGATGCCAGATCTGCAATACTGCAGAGCTCACACGCCTGCCTGCCTTCTGCTCCTGCATGAGTGCTCTGGCTGGGTTGGCTGGAGCAGGCTGAGCTGAAGGGAGGTAACCTATGTCTGGTGCACAAGCTTGTAGTCAGAGTGAGGTGGTTCCATGACAGGTTAATGCTGCACTTATCTGGGTCCTGTAGGAGCTCGAGGTTTTCCTTTTTCCATGTCAAAAGATTTCTCTTGGTACCACTTCCAGTTTTTCTTTGCTATTTTGCAATAGAAATATGTCTCTGTACAGGCCCTCCAATGATTCTCCCTGAAAGAACACAAGGACTGATCTGCTCTGTAGATGCAGAGCATCTGCAGCTACTCTAGTAACTTCTGCACTTGGCACAGATGAGAAAATGGAAAAGGAGATGATGAGGGAGTATATAAAAGCTACCAAGTCTAACAGGATGTCCAAAATTACTTCTCAGGTGCTGATGGTATCCCCATCTCAGTGCTTCTTCACTTAGTGTTTGTGGTCTATGTTTTTGGGAAGAGGTTGATGGGAGAGATCAGGTCTGGATTTCCACCTGTCTCCTTTTTGTTTGGAGGCCTTAAAACAAAGTAGGCCTTTGTTTTAAAGATGGCCATAGAAAAGTGACAGGGAAAGTTTTCTTGGCTGTGTTAATAAAAATCTGTGTGGCAACTGGTTTGTAATCTTATCTCTGGATTTCACAATACTGCACTGTAAATTTTCTGTAATGAACTGTAATTGGTCATTTAAACAGCTTGAACAGTTCAGATACTGTTCTTTTAGACATTTAATTTAAAAATATTGTTATGAACAGAAGTGGTTATACACAGCTGTGTATTCCTTTGTAGTGTATCTTTATTAAATCTTTCTCACTTCCTGTGCTACAGAAAGGTTAGAACACCTGAACACTGAAAATGCCTTCACCCAAAACAATTATCCACACAGCAGGGAGTTGCTTCTGGGTCACCTGTACAACCAGCCCTGGGCTGCATTTAGTTGTATCTGTGCAACCTGTGAAACACCTTTCTTAAGTACTGTATGTCCTGGGCTCACTAACAGAGTGGCTAGAGAGAACTCTAGACTTTCGTGTGTGCTCCCAGCACAACTGGAGGTGGATTTAAGTCTTGCCCCTGACTTACCCAAACTCTCCCTTCTCAGGAGATTGTCCTTGACTGCAAGCTGGGATGGTTTCCAGCAGCGCACATAGATAGCTCTGGGCTTGATTCCTTGTGACTGAAAATTGTCATGGTTCAGCTAGCTGTGATCCTCTTGTATCCCCAGTCCCCACAAATCTCACTGTGTGGATGCATAGCAGCCCTTTCCCCACTCTTCCCATCTGAAAGCTGGCCTCCCATACCAATTGGCTCTGCAGAGTAGGTCAAAATATCTTAGAGAGTTGGGTGGAACCTTTTCCTTGCTTCTGGTAGGGAGCTATTTCCACCCCCATCTGCTGCTATCTGAACAACCCTTCTCTTCATTAGTTAGAGGTGGCAGCTTCACGCTTGACTGATTTAGAAACCAGATATGTGAAGCAGGAACCTCAGCTCCACCATTATTTAAAAAACAAAAAAAAAGTTATAGGACACAGTTTGCAGTCCAGAACTATGTATCTTGGCCTGTTAGGGGCCAGAAGTTAAAATATTTTGCAGATCCTATCTAGGCCTTTAACAGGTGCTGTGTACCATGGATGCTTTCTCCTTGCTCACATGCTAAAATGCACAGGGCTGCTGAACTGTCCCTATGTGTTCAAGAGACAGCCTCAGTATCTAACCCAAGTCTGTTGTTTCCATGCTGACAGCCAGAAATACCAGATTGTAGACTTTTTTTTTCCCAACACAGAGTACTTATTTGTGTCTCAGGATTAAAGCTTTATCCCCATTAAATACTGAATAGAGCCTTTCTCGCCCTGCTTTAGACTAAGTGGTTTCTACATTGAAATAATGTGATACAAGTAATTTTTTTTGGAAGAGTATTTATGTTGAAGGGTTTTTTACTAGTGTTGTAAAGAATACACAGTCATTCTCAGCAGTTTAGATCTTTTCTGTCTACCAGAGAGAGGTAATTTAGCTAAAATGCACTGCTTTTTTCTCCCCTATTAAAAGCACTTCAGCCTGCAATTAACTGAGTGTGAAGGCAGAAAAGCAAAATTGTAGGAAACTGTTGGTTGTTTTTTTCCCCCATGTCCTGAAATTAGACCATTCACTTTACTTCAGAAGTACCTAAAGGGCCTTGAGAGCTGTGGTGGAAGAAACTGGGGTTTTTTTTGTTTTTTTTTTTTGTTTTTTTTTTTTTTACTGGAGAGAAGGAGTTGAAGGCTCCCTCTAAATTAAAGTTGAGGAGATGAACTGTGCTCTTAGCCAGAGGAGATGTGTGGCTTCTTGTGGTTTCTCCATGGCTTTGGTACTCCACGTTCCTTTTCAAAGGCTGGGTGTAAGCTCTTCACCTCTTTGGATGCAGATGTATGTGTGAGTGGTGCATGGAGAAAGATCCCACCCCTCTCCTGGCAGAGCTCCTGTGGATGCAGCACAGCTGCCGGGAGTGTCTGTGGGCTTGGCTGCACTGCTATCCCTGATGGCTCAGCAGTGGGGTAGATCTGCTGCCCTAATGCCATGCTGGTGGGATTTGCAGGTCTGCTGTAGTCAGGGATACTTCTCCACAGCTGCCACTTTCTCTGCTTGCAGCTTCTTTTGAAGTGCCTCTTCCTTGTTGAAATAGGTGTGTAGCAGATAGTTTTAAAGGTAGCTAAAGCCACCAAAATACCTGTTGAATATTTTAAGTGCACACTATGAGTGTTTTACTGATTCCTCCTCTGTCACTTTGTAAGCTCCTTGAGGGGGGAGTTTGAACAGCAAAGCTGTGGGTCTTGGTGGGCTGGCTTTGTGGTGATGTTTAAATAAAGTGGTCGGCTTATTCAGAATGCCATGCCTTTCCATAGCTGTTTTCAGTTCTCCTTTAGACTTAAAAAAATAAGTTAGGATTGAGGAGATTTTTTTAAAAGTAAGTTTGACATGTTCACCTGCTCTTTTATTATGAAGTTGGGGGACTATTCTTAACAAAGAACAAGGGATGGAAACAAAGGAGCACAGTACAAATGTATTCTAAAATGCAATTAACTTGTCTATGCATAAGATGACAGTCTTAAATGTGCTGGCTGTTTATGGAAGCGTGGTGTGTGCACCTGCATGTCTTGCCATCAGTAGCTATGTGAGGAGAAAGCTGCTTGTATGGCTTGGTGTCACCTCTGTGTGAGAGCCTTCCCTGTGTCAGCTCTGCAGCACGACACGCCGTGTCCGTGAGCGGTGCCAGCACACTGTCAATGTGGTTATTGCTTCTGAGGCTCGGAGGCTCTGCCATTAATTCAAGAATTGGATTAAATATGAAAACTGCTGTTAACCTTTGCCATTGCTTTGAATATGAGGTACTAACAGAAGGATGTTATAACTGATGATAGTTTAAAAATAGCAAGTGTCCCACATGGATATGACTAGCTTTTGGTTTTCACTCAGAACCCATTAGAATGAATGCTGTCTACTTCCACACCAATTCTTAAGAAATTATTTCCCCCCCACATATACTTCTTAGCACTCGATATCAAGTTCCTTCAGTACTGAAAGGGGACCTGCATTTTAAATGCCATATACCTCTCTGCGGTTGTTTTACTTCTGCATAATCCTTCCTATTTCTCATTCCTTTGTGTCAGTCTTCTTCATACTTACTGATTGTGTAATGGCCTTTCTCCTGAAAAGATTTTCCTTATCCATGAGACAACTTGACTGTTCTTAAAATGCCTTCTTAGTGAGTGAATTGTTAATGTTTAGCCACAGAATCCACCTTCTGCTGCAGTTGGAGAACTTGCTTCACAGTCTTTCCTGAAAAAAACCTCACACTTGTCCCTTCCAAATCTCTGCTGAGTATGGAGATCATGTATTTACATTCCTTGTATATCCAGCACTGTTACTTGCAGTCTCAGGATCTGGCTGATTTAGTAGGTGAACTCCAAACTCTACTTTTATCTACTGTGAAGAATTTTTAAAAATTACATTTGGAGAAGTAGAGGGCTCATATGGGCATCTTTGAAAGTGATCTGGATTGGCTTTTTCATGTCATGGCAATCCACCCAAGACTTACTTAGGTTCTGCCTTGCTGATAGTGTGTTTGCTTCTCTGTGTAGGAGCTGATAGCTTAAAGTGGTTGAGAGAGAGAATACAGTTCATGCTGTATTTGTGTTTGCTATTAAGTGCTATATTTAAACTAGTTATTCATGGCTTGAAATACCAACTTATTTTAATTGGCTTTTAGCTTTGCTGTGTAATTGATGCTTTCAAAGTAGCCTTTAGAAGATAGGCTCCCTAGAGGAGCTCAAAGTGGCAAACAGAGGGTTCCCTGGCTAGCTGGGAGGAAAGGATATTCACAGGCATGGAGTTGGCATCACTGGCTACACTGCAGTTTTGCATTGTCTGGAAAATACAAGAATAACATGGAAGAAGAAAACTGGTGTAAAGCTTTATTTCTGTTGGGGAAGTACCACCTGATTGTTTTTCCTGGGTTATCTTTGTTATTTTAATTTATTATTATGTAATGTTATTTATTAAGAGAAGAGGAGGCTGACTGCAAGTGACCTTCCACAGACATGCCTGGCAGGGCTGGCTGTAGCATCTTCTCCTGGCTCACAAAATTCAAGTAGGCACTTCTGCTTGTTCAGTTTGTCTTGAAGATTTATACTTTGACAGTCATCTTTATGCTGCTGCACAGCATAAAAGGTGTGGCTTTGTAATTCCTATCTGCAATACTAGTGTCTTACAGGGAACACATTCCCACCTGACACAGGTTACAGTGAATCATTCTTGGGAGAAGATGTGTATTTTGAAGATGTGTTTGCGTGTGTGAAATAACCTTAATTCTGGAATAGACTTTTATATAGGCAACTGAGTGCCAGGACACTGTTTCAGGCTAACCTTTATTGCTTTTGTTTTCTGCACAGTAGTATGTCTGACTTGGCAAAAATGTGTTCATGAAGTTGATTTTTATATCTAGAGACTTTTAACCTTCTTTCAACCATGTTCACTTGTGTTAAAAAAATGTGTACACGCACACACACACAATCTCTTTCTGATTATCTTTTACAGAGATCCATAGATATAAAATTAATCTTTTCCTCAGCACTGCATGACTGAAGAGTTAGTGAGTGATTTCCTGATGAAGATCTGCTTATTAAGCTGCAGCAACAAAATATAATTGCAGCATACTCTGATTATACATGTGCCTGCATGAAACAGAGAAATGTCAACATAGATATCTTGGTGATACTTAGTACTTGATTATGTCCCCCATTTCCCCAGGGAGCCATAAAAAGGGTTTATTGCTTTTGCTGGCAAGTGCTTGAGTATACTTATTTCAACATTTTTATTTTTTGATCCTAATGTCTTTGGGATCTCTTCCAATGTATAAAAGATGGGACAGTGACTTTTTTTGTTCTCTGTACTTCAAACACAAATATCTAATCACATTGCCTCAGGTGCTTATGATGTTAGTGTTTTGTCAAACCTAACTATGGATAGGGGAGAGTTTGCATTATTTGTTGTTCATATGTACAATATAACCCCTGTCCTAAAGACAGAAATTTGGAGCAGGAGGTGCAAGCACAATCTGCTTTGCATTTACGATCACTTTATTCTTAGCCTGTGGAGGCTAAGGCCCCCCATCAGGGTCTCAACCTTCTAGGTACTGCTTAAACTTAGACTTATGTTCTTAAAACAAAAAACAGACAAACAAACCCAAAATCTGAAGCATTAGGTTTGCTAAACTCACTAGCCAAAGTCAGGTTGTCTTTACTTCTCTGCTACCAGGCCATAAGTTGTTTCTCTGCATTAGGTAGCTTATTAGGTAACTCTGCCTCAATTTTAAGAGACAGTTGAGACTCCCACAACTTTTGGAGCATGGTGGCTATACAAATTTTTTTAGCCTCCTTTTGCTCTTCTTTCTTCATTCTCATGATGCTGACACGTAAGTCTTGCTCTCCAGTGGTTCCTGTGGGTACTATTGTCATGTATTTTAGCTCTCCTAGAAATGGTATTAGGCTGTATTATGGTTTTTTGTGGGAATCTCTTAACACTCTTTCCTTGTTACTTCATTTCTCCCCACAGTGCATCCAATAGCTTATGTTAAAGCTGACAGCCTGGATTCCTCTCCATACATCAAACCTACTTTTTTTTTTCCCAATCTAAACTAAAAACCTTCACTCACTTCCCTGCCTCACGGAAATGTGAGGATTGGCTCAAGATCAGAAAGGCTGAAATAGCTTGTCATTTTTATCTTCCTCCTGCAACCACAGCCTTCATCACTGTGACTGGTTCCCCTGACCATGGATGAAACTATCTGTGCCCTGTCTTCACCTGTAAGCTTTTTAAGCTGTGTAAGCTATTTGTAGGTAACATATGAATAAAGTATGAATTCCTATGTCTCTCTACACATCTACAGTCCAGGCTTTCATTTCAACATTGGCTTCTTTGATGTTCTGGTTCTCAAGGCAGAGGAGAAATTTGTTCAGATTAAACTTTTGCTGTTTGTGTTATAAGAAACTTTTTTACTTGTCCTTCTCATGTGTTGTTGATGTGTTCTCAGCTGTCCTCAGTAAAGTGAAAGGTAAAGATGCCTCTCTCTCTAGGACCATTTAATCATAACGAGAATCAAACTAACATTTTTTAACTTGCTCTGTCTAGCACTTAGACTGTGTCAGGACTAAGACCTAGTTTTTAGTTCTCATACTTTAAAAAATGCTTAAAGTTTACCTCATGAGCAATATATGGATTTCACAGCTATGAGAAGAAAACTTGGACCATTGAGACTATTTACCACCAGGGTTATGTTATAGAATTTTTCTTGACAGTCAGCAAGGAAATTTGAGTTAATTTGTAACATTTATAGCAAGTAACAAATTTATAACAAGTTTTTTAAAAAACCCTTTCTTTCAGTAAGCTAAAGGTTCCAGGATCTTCAGAACCCTCAACTGTAGAAAAGGGCAATGCATAAGAAAGTAATTGGAGCTTTTATAATTATGTCAAAGTGCCAGAATCCAAATGATGCAATACGTGCGTGGCATTTTTGATCCTTGAGCAGATCACATTTGACCCATGTGTGTGTGCCCACACACGACATGCACACCTCAGAGCTGAATTGCTCACTTTCCAGAATAGCCTGTTCTTGTGTAATACTCTGAGCACAGAGACAGATTTCTGATGCTTCACTTGATTGGAAACAGCATTTCCTCGCATTTGATTTAGTACAGAGAATACACCATTTTACATGTGGATATGGTATTTTTTTAAGGACACCAGAAAAATATGTCAGCTAAATCTTAATTTCTTCTTTCTGTTGTCCTGGTACATAAACTGAGTGTATGTTGTGTGGAGAGTATAAAAAGTTGATGAATCATATACTGATATAAATATATGACTGGTGGTAAGTTGATACACCTTAAGTTAATAGGTGTACTCCTAAATTTAACTGTTCTTACTGTAAGTGGTTTGCCTGTTACATTGTATTTGCCTTACTGGTCGAGAGACTTAAAACAGCAGCTTGTTGACAAATGCAGATTTATGGGAAGTTCCTGCCCAGAGAGGGCAGTGGTTCAGAGGCAGTGGAGTGGTGCAACCAGGAGGGTGTTCTAGGGCTGTTAAAAAGGTTTGGGAAGACATTAATTATTTCTGTTATCAGCTGTTTGCCAGAGGCCCATTCCATAATGGCGGGCTTCAAAGTTAAGGAAAAATAATTTGAAAACAATGTCCTATTTTTAAAATGTCTGCAATGTCTGGAACAAAGCTCATTTTCATACTGTAACTTGAACTGACCAAGTTCCTTGGACTAGGATTTACTACTGGGATGTCACATTTGCAGGACACATTCTGTTAGACAAGTGTTGTATTGGCCAGGAAAATTTATTTATGACTTAGGGTTTGAGGATCAAGCAGTCTTGTTGTAAGCTTCAGTGAGCAGGAGGTCAGCCAGTACTGAAGAAGTCACCTAACCTGGCCAGAAGTTGCAGAACAGATTCCTGCAACAACAGGTACCCCAAGAAGAAATGCTTGGCTGAATTGTGTCTGCAGAGAGAGATGTAGCCAAGGAGAAGGCAGAGTACTCAGTCAGGCTTATTGAAATGGACTGAGATGCTGACTATGGGAAGACAGAAATATTCGGGGTGGGGGGGATATGAATTTTTTTTAGGGGTGACAAATCAATGGCTGAAAGACTAGATGTTTTTCTGCAAAGAAGAAAAATATTCTCATTTACTAGTCTAGTTTTCCTTGCTATATTCCTGTGCTATTTGTTTGACCTTTCTGTTTAGTCTGTGGGTCAGAGTCCAGTAACCTCAAACCTTTGAGGTAATAAATAGGAAATCCTGAAAAAGAGCACTTTCTCTTAGGAATTTAACTGAGGAGGGGCTTCCTGGCTGTGACTGGGTTTAGGCTGTGGAGGTGTATAGTGACAAAGGTCTTCAGAAGTCATTGTCAGTTGCCCCATCTCTGGACCACCCCAAGGAAATTGTTCTGCCCTTAAGAAAATTTTAGTCACCTGTTTATGCTGCTGCTTTTTTACTTTGTACTCTTCCTTGCTTGGTACACCTACAGGAATAGTGTGATAGCAGGAAGTAGGGGAATAGTTGGGCTACTGATGCTCATCAGCCTGAAGTTAAAACCCAGTTTTTATCATTGGCTGTTTATATTGGATGGAGAAACAGTGTCTGTGTGTGTTTACAGCTCCATGAAAGTATCCAAGCATTGTAAAACCTTCTGATTTTAATTTTTCCTTTTAAAGATGGAAAATTATACTAGATCTGAAGTGCAGCTGGAAAGGTTTGCTCAAGATTGCTTGAGAAACTCACTGCTGATTCAGATGGTGAGCTGTGATTCTGTCTTTACTCAGTGATTTCCATCAGTGTTGTCTTTACAGTTCCAGGAAAAGCGGAACCTCTGCTCTGAAGCAGTCGATGCTGTGCATCCTCTTTGGTCTTGTAATGACCACACAGGGCCCCAGCTGAACACGATCTGACTTTGCAGATCTACCTGTGTTTGCAACATGCCCATATTCTTTTCTTTATAGCTGCCATGCAAAGCAGGTCGGCTGCCACGTCTCTTAGGGGACCAGTGTGAGTTAGAGAGTGTGGGGTTACTGGAGTGCCCTTTCCCGTGGCTGAGTCCTACCCTGGCATGGAGGAGAGGAGTGACTTCCTGTGGCCTTTTTTCCTAGTCAACAGTTATAAAAGGAGCTGACTAATTTTTTTTTCAAGGGTGTCTGAGTATTGGTAAAACAATTAATGGGGGGTTTCCTGGGTGCCTTGTGGGGTTTTTGGTGTTTGCCATGAGTGTCTTAATATTGGGCATTGTGTGCATTACTCATGTTGAAAGATCCTCTCAGTCCTTTATTTCCATTTGATTTGGTGAAAATTTTTAGTTACTGTTATGGCAGAAGAATTGTGGCACACCGTGTTAACTTTCAGTTGAATTTAATGGTAAATTTTCCACTTAGATTGATGGAAAATACAATCTTTTACTCAGAGAGTAATCGTAACTGAACCCAGTCCTCAAAGGATATATTTTAGTAGTGACCAGTCATTATGCTGGATAATGAATAAGTGGATTTTATATATGTAGGGATATTGTCTGCCAATTTTTTTTTAGTTGTTATGTTTGTGGTCTAAAACTTGGCAGCTTGACACTCCGAGTGTTATACTAATGATCTGGCAGTTCAGTCTGTCAGCATTTAGCATGAGCAATTGGGCACACCTTTTGTCAATGCTTTGCTATTATAACAAATATGACACTTTATCCTGCGCCCATCTGGATCTCACAGCCTGAAACATTATGGTCACAATGATAATGCTGTACTCATCCCCAAAGTTCTGTTGTTCCTTTTGAAATATCACAGCTATCTATTCCAGAAGGATGTGGTAGGCTGAAGAGTCTGTTTGCTTTCTCAGGGTAATTAGCTCCCATCCCAAAACTGGTTCTCTATACCTGAGTCAAATACCTAGGTAACACTTCCCTCTAAGGAGCAGTTAACCAATTTGATCTCCCATTTACTGTTGCTTAACCTGCTCATATTTCATAACAATTCCTCTTGCTTAAATTGATACAGCTTGTTAAAAGCTTTGCAAAAAAATAGGTCTTTTTACCAGGTTGCTTTTGCAACTGCGTAATTTATTTTTAGAATTTGGGAGAAATTTTTTTATTTGTATTGGATCCTAGCAAAAGCACTGTGAAGCTGGTTTGCCTGCTGCTGAGGAAAGGCTCACCGAAGCAGTAATTCTCTTGAGGTCCTTGACATGAATAGGCATTGCAGCAATAATTTTCTTTTCTCAAGAACTATTTTAATTGCTGCAGCTTCAGAACACATCATTGTCAGGACCTGACACGAACATGCTTTTGTACAGAAGAAACAGAAAGCTCCACAATACCTGCAACAATGTTTCAGCATATCTGTAACCTCTTTTATATTTTTGTCATTCCCTCTTTCTGTGAGTTACTGATGCCTAATAAAAAAGGAGTGGGGGAAGGTAGCCTTTCTGTGTATTTGGGAGGGAAGGCACTGTGAAGCAACTATATTCATACAGAAGCACATGTGGTTTTTGAAATACAGCATTTAAATGCTGCAGTGCTTCCTAAACCATTTTAAATCAACTTTCACCATTTTCCTATTTTGTTTGTAATGTGTATGTTTTCTAGCTGACCATTGTACAGATCAGCAAATCTTCAGTGCATGCTCTGAAAGCTTGGATTTTCTTTGGATGGATTTTCATTATGGCACTCTTGCCATTCTTTACAATCCAAAGAAAGCCTGCATTCATAAGGATTACTGCATCTGCAAAGGATGAAGAATAAGTAGGAATGATGAACTCCAGCGGTCATGAATGGGCAGATTGTCCCAGGCATTTATTCAGTTGTCAGTATATTGTGGAGTATTTGGGCTGAAAAAAAATGCTAGCATTGGGTAACATACTCGTTTGATTAAAAGCACAGTAGAGTACTCAGAGAAGGTGCATAGTCCAAGACACACTAGTGCAGCACATGCTGTCTCTCTTCCTAACTGTGATTGATTTGTTTATTTCTCACTGAAGGCTTGTAATTTTAGATTTTAATTCTACTTTCCATTGCTAGCTGTGCTTGTCTTATCAGACAAGCCTTATCAAAAAGGTGCTTGCAATTCTGAGTGGGATGCTGCACTATGTTATGCCAGGAGCGCTGAACAAGAAACACTTTGCTGTGCTGGCTGAAGATCAGAGTTGTTGCTGGAGTCTGAAATGTTCCCTGTGTTTCTCAAATATAAATAGTACTGTGACCAAGAGCTGTGTACCTTCAGATTCCAATTTGCCCTTGATGTTGTAAGTGTTGGTAAATGCAGATTTTTTTTCGTGATGTTTGGATAAAGCACTTTAGCAGTTTCATCCTCAGTAATAAAAGTCTCTTCTGCATAAGATATTAATCAGGAGTAGATGGCCACTGGGCAGTTGCTGTACTCTTAGGTGCTTCACTGGAGCAATTTAAGGAATATCTCATGTTAACAGTGTGGTTCAACTACAACCAACACTTCAAATAAATAAAACATAGGAAGCTAGTACAATACCACTTAAAATAGAGAATCAAAGTGAAATTGTTTGGTAAGAGTTTTGGAGGGTATGTGTGAGTAGTGTGTCTGGCACAGACATGTCTTGACTGCCTGGGGCTTCCAATTTCATTGGCAGTAGCTGGTTTAGCAACTGCACAAACCAAACATAACACCTGTTAACGCTGTAGTAAAAATACAGCATTTCAGTGAGTGTCATTTATTACACACAGTATTAACAGTCTGGTCTGAAAAAGGTTTCCTTGCCTTTGAGATTTCACTATGGAATCTCTTCTGGTTGAGTCAACAAGTAAATATAGGCACTTTGATACAGCTACTGAAGTTGTCAATGTTAGTGGTGTTTTTTGAAGACAATCTTCTCTGAACAGTATTTTGCTACTGGTAGTTTGTTACTGACAACTCTTGCATGAAGGCCTCTGAATAGCAAACTAAGAGCTTGAAAACAGCAGCTGTTTGAGAGAGAGGAAAGGAAGCAGGCTAGCAAGAGAAAAAATATTTTCCCTTGATGAAGACACAGTACTAGTACTAGATAAGACACCTAGGTGCATATTTTGAATACTGGTTTCTTCAGATTTTCAGTGAAATTCTTTTGTATGCAGTTGCCATCTTTAGGATCTTTGCTAGTACTAGACTTGAGCACACAGTGGTGTGCTTTTTTTGCAGTTCTCTGCTAAGGTACGTGTGTTCCCTGGTTTGACAGGAATTCGTGTGACTGCATTTCCTGACTTCAGGACATCTGTGATTATTGCTCAGAGATGTTGTTAATTGAATATTTGCACTTCTGTAGACATCAGTTGCCCAGCTGTTACCTGTCAGGCTGGATTTGTATTACTATAGCCATGTCACAGATAACATTTTTTTCATGTTCCTACTTGATGATTTTGACAGGTCACACTGAAGGACTGGGCTGTATAGTACGTTTGTATGAGCCAGCTTCCATGCTACTTCTGTCACAGAAAAATGGATGACAATGTCCAATATTACTATATCTCATGTTCATGTGGACTCCTAGGATATTTCACCAGGTCTTTGAATACTGTAAAAATAATGACTGTCCTACTCACACTCTGAAAGTGTACCAGATCAACCCATGCACTGTTTCTGTCTGTTCTGAGAAAATGTGTCGCTGTCTTTGTTCCACTGTTCCTCACCTGTGCTTCAGCTGCATTAGTCCAACTTGTGCTTTATCTTGGACTCAAGGGTATTGTGTTTCTAGCAGCAGTGAGGATCAGTTCCTACATACTGTTGGAGATAGTATATCCAAAATAGCAGATTACCTTGAAATTACCAGTTGACTTGAAAGGTCTGCTTTACTCATGGTGGTGTCTGTCAGCTTCTGGAAGAGAGTTTGAATGTGGTATATCAAGCTGTTATCATGTAGCACGTTTCTGTAAAGTTTTCTTCCTTTCTTCTCCTATTCTTTGGGAATGTGATGGTTACTCCTGAGGTACACATGATCATTAAACCATGTGAATTGTTTCCAGGGCAGTGCTATGACTTCATCTTGCAGGTGAGGTGTTGTGGCAAGGAACAAGGTCTAAAGCATTCACTGCATCTTTCAGTTGCTCCTTTCTGATGCCTGCAATTGGGATTTTCTTTTCTTATGCTCCCACATATGCTCTCAGGTATTAGTGAGACTTGGAAAGCCCACTACTCTTCTAAACCAAACCCCTAAATACTTATTTGTTCAAGAATGCCAAGCCATGTCCCCTGGTGAAAAGGGACTTGTGGTTGTTGGCATTACCTGGTAGCTCTTATAGGCTCAAGTTAGGAATCTAACTGCAGAGAGCATGGTTTTGCTTTAAGGCTTTGTCACTCTTGGAAGAGACCAGACACACCTTGCTAATATCCTGAACAATTTTTAACAAACTGGACATGATCCTAGAGCACAGAACCTTCTGTGAGTTGTAGCAAGGCTAATCTTAGAGCAAATCCAAGGCATGCATTTTATGTTTGAGCTGTCCAACCCAGTGCAATGTTCTCATGTTCTGCCTGCTGATTTCTAGGAGTGGAGAGCAATTTTCTTAAGCCAACTGAAATGAAGTTCATTGTGCTGTTTGTGCAGAGTGGAACACTTCAGTTTGCTTTAGAAGATTTCGTTCTGCACAGGAACACACTGCTGGAGTTAAGATAAAGTAATGGTACAGCAGTGGAAGGAAAAGAAAAGTCAGGGGATGCAGCTCCATGCAGTTTTGGTTACAGCTTCTTTGTACTTTGCTTCTTGGGAAGTGTTTGTCTTTGCTTTGTTGTCTGTCAGTTTGCCATCACTCAGCCCTTTTCCTCCCTCTGTGAGCTATGTCACAGTGCCACCTCTGCTCCAGCATCCATGGCTTTTCTGGTGTCCCTTGAGTCAGTGCTATAGTTTGGAACAAGGTAAATGTGGAAGCCTAAATATACAGAGCTATTTCTAATCTTTCATAATCAATGGCAGAATTGTAATGGAAGCCTCCTTGGAAACATTCATAATTTTATTTGGATTTTTCTTCCTAGAATTGTAAGTGGTTCTTTTAACAGCTAAAATAGCTGTTCTCACTATTGTCACTTCTTTTGTTTGTTTGTTTGTTTGTTTTTTAAGCTTTCTTTACTTTTTTTAAAAATCTCCTTTAAACATCTTTTATGGAGGTCTCCAGTTAAACTTATACAGTAAATTTATTATAAAGCAGAGGTATCAATGAGGATAGGTCTTAAGTCTAGCAAGATAGAATTATACAAATTTTATTTGACAGAACTTGCCTTGCTTTTATGAGACATTTCCTCAGAAGCTGGAACTGTGAAAGGTTGTTCTGACGGAAATACTTTCTACTCCTTGTCTGAAAAAAAATCAAGTTACTTTTTATGCAATCACGCCTTTTGCAAAATCTACAGCAGTATTAGATGAAGATACCACAGTGACTGCTCAGCCTGTCAGTATTGGATTGCAGAGTCTTGATTCTTGTTGACATCTTTGCAATATGTCTGGCCTTAATATTTAATAAGCCTCATACTCTGCAACCTCAAAGTGAGGGCAGTTCTTTTAAAAACCACTTCTACTTTTGCCAAAGTTCTCACCAGACTCTTTAGAGGTGTGCTTGCAACACCATGTCTGATGGGTAGAGCAGTAATCAATTGCATGGCTCCATGCTCCTGTTGTATTAAACTTTTAAGGAATTTGCAGAATGAATACTTTGTATAGCACATCAGGACCTTGGGTTTGCTCCTGATCACTGGGCACTATGGCAAGGCTCAGACTGCCATTTTAGGAGGATGAGTATTAGGAATGGCCAGGTAGTGCCACAGCCGGTGTGTTCTGGTTGTCCATTTGTTACTGAGTGGTTCACTGGGACCTAGACTTTTCCAGAGGGAACACAGGAGAGGAGTGAGGGGGGCAACCCATATCCATCAGTGAAATGGCAACAGTGAAAGCAGCAGATAAAGGTCTGCTGATGTATTAGGAAAAAGCAGCTGAGCCTGCTCCACAAAGACTAATTTTTGTGTTTGTCTCCAGTAAAAATCCATGGAGGATCTTGGAGAAATACAGTCTGAATAAACTTGTCTAGGCAGCATCTGTGAACATAGGGGTTCTTTCATTCCAAACTTCTGATATGAGCTCTATTTTTGTCTTTGTATACACAGGAGTCAATTTTTAGGACTGCTAATCATCTGCAGGTTCCCACCAGTTGAACTTGCTTGTCATAGTGGAAAATGTTCATCCTTTGCATTATGTTCATAAATTTGCTAGCTTGACTTGGAGGCTGTTGTTGAAACTGCTACCTCTTCTGGTTTTTGGGCAGTCTAAGTGAAGAATCTGACTTCCTTCATTCTGCAAAGCCTTAGCCAGTAGAAAGAAATGCACAATTGGAAGTATTTTTCATTTCATTGGCATATTTCACCAAGGAAATCTGTGCTATAATTGATAACATTTTGAATCATTTTGGTGTAAGAAACTGGGTAGCTGAAATGGAAAAGCTCTTCATGTGGTTTGGAAGTTTTCTAAAACGCTTCCAAAACATTTCAGTCTTTAAACCCATGGAAGTGGCTTCTTTCAGGTCTCAGAAGTGGTTTTAGAAAGTAACATTCAGCTGACATCTAAAGGACAAAAAAAAGTAATTTTTCCTTTTTTTTCTTTTTTCCCTGGAGGCTTGAGTAAATTTTTGGTCATTTCTTTTCCTCTGTAGTTGTAACAATTGCAAGTTGCAGATGCTTTGTCCTAATAGGTCTTGAAATTTTGAATCTGAGCTTGAACTTGTAGATTTGTTTGTCAGACTTAAGTCGGTGCTAACTCTTCAACACTGTAATTTGTTTTGTTTGCAGCTGCATACTTTTCTTTTTTCCCCACCCATAGTGATGAACAGCCTGAAAGAGAAATGTGTGGGAGCTCTTGCAAACTGCTAATGGCTTTTAAAAGGCAGCTCGTTAAATCAGAACTCTCTTCAAGTGCACCAGGGACTTTGTGCCTGAGAAAAATGAACTTCATTTATTGCACATCTTTGGCTTTTTTAATATGAATTGCACAAAGGAGATTCAGTGTCTGCCTATGAGGTGTATGTGAACTCAGCTCTAATACTTTGAGATATATTAAAACATATCTTCTGAGGTGTAAAATGTATCACGTTGTGCTGAAAACGCTCTGTTGAACTGGAAGCCTCAAGCAGAGGGTTGAAAGGAAAAGTTATTTCTGTTCTGACTTGGTGCTTTGAGCAGCAGTGGGAGAAATGGGAAATCCTAGGCTGGTTTATCTTTGTTTTAACACTTGGCTGCTTGGAAGAGGAAGAGATGACAGCTGTTTCCTGCTGGCTCTGGGAAAGAGCCATTCACCACTTCTAGTGGCTTCCTTAAATGTCAAGGTATATGGTACCAAAACTAAGCTTGGTGGAGGCAAAATAGAAGCTTGCAGTGAGTTACCCTAGATACTTTACCTCCTCTGAAGTAAATCAGATCTTCATGTGTTAGCTACTGGTCCAGCTTTTGTGCTGTAAGGATATTAATAAGTGCACATACACTGCCATTTAACTGCAAATTCACATGGTAACAAATCTTGGAGTAAGTACTTTTAAAGTTTCAAGAGGAGTTTCTCTGAGTATCTAATTAGTCATCTATCTCTTAACCACGTTGTCCAAAAGCAGTAGTACTAGCACGTAATTTTTAAAAACAAAAATGCAGTTGCATGTTCTCCGAGGTAGATCTCTCCATGAGCAGTGTTGGTGGATGTCCCAGCACTTAGGGCAGGGTGGAGTAACCTTTTATCTATACATACCATTGTTTCACAGGGTTTTTTTGTTTTGTTTTGTTTTGTTTTGTTTTCTTCTGTCAGTTTCAACTACTTATCTGATACCAGGGCCCTAAGAGGCACGTTGCTATTAAATGAGGTACTTTTTCTGTGGTTTGGGATGGCTGTTGCAGGCTGGACAAAATGTATTATAAGGTATTACCTGTTGCTGTCACTGGCTCTTGTATTATTCTATGACACATTTCCTTAGTCTAAGAAAAGAGTATCTTTAGAGAAGTGAAATTGAGTAGAAGCCAGAATTAAATGATACTGTATTTTACTTGAAAAATCTAAATGGAAAAGTGAAAAGAAAAGGCTGTGCAGGTTACATCTGAGCAGTGATGTGGCATGTTACTTAAACAAATGTATGCAAAAAAGGTGAAGGATGTGCATGGTGAGCAGCAGTGCTCACCAGTTTCACGGTCTGCTGCTCTCTGTGCTGCTTCATGAGTGTGGCTGCAAGTCCATCCCTTGTCCTCTGGTTTTATGTCAAGTGGGAATTGTTCATACTTCTGGTAGCAAATGTACAAATTCACAGGTTTTTATAAATGCCATGTGCAGTTAATTATCTAAAGAGAAAGTTGACTTAAGCAATTTTCCAATTGATCTGGTTAAGCATAGTTTTATTGATGAAAATGGATATTTTTCATATAAATCATGCCACAAGAAAATACTTAAGGAAGTTTGGAGGGTATTTTGGTGATGCTTATCTGAAACAGACCAGAAAGTGCCACGGTATGAAAAAGTGAAATGAAGGTCCTTCTTCTGGCTTGGTATTTTCTTGACAGGGCACTCATCTACTTTGGGATGCAAGAATTGCTTTATAGTGATTATTTTGCATATGTCCAAACACAAAATTTTAGTCTAGGGCTGAGAGCTGTTGTGTTGGAACTGTGTGAGAAAACCTGCTGCCTCAACATGAGAATTCCTTATCTTCTGTTTCATCTTGAGGTTGTATTTGTTAAAGAGAATATTCAGGGGAGAGGAATGAATGGCCAAAAGACAGCATAAATAAAAAAATATGCTTTATGCACTTGAAATGGCTTGTTTAAGAGGAAGCTCATGGGATCAGCTTTTGGAAGGGAGTTTTACTCCCTACCTTTTTCTGTCCTGCTGAGGGTTATTGCACCAAATCCCTGTGGTGTCAGTGGCTGCCCTGGATGTCTATGGGTCACATTATTCTATGCAGCAGCAATTGGTTGCCCTTCACCTCTAGTAACTCTGATTTTATTAGCGCTCATCTGACACCTTTGGCCTGGAGAAGACATGAAATCATAGGTTCCTGTACACTTCTGTGCTACTAGTGAGTCATGCTGGAGTCAGATTTTAGGTGGAATGCAGAGAAGAGATGAAATGGATGTGATTGCTTGGGCACCATGTTGGCCCCACTGGTGCTGAAAATGGTGTAAGGCATGGCAGAAATGTCAGGCTGCAGCAGCACCTGGGATCTGTTGGGAGCCGCAAGGAGGCATCAGTGTGCAGTGGGAGAAGAGCAAGAAGTTAGTGGCTAGGAACTGTGGGGTGAGCTTGGCTGGAAAAAGGTAAAGCTTGTGCCAATTTAGGAGGAAAGAAGGAAGGTGGTAACAGGCTGTGTAGGAGTTTGGGAATTGCAGCTGTGGGACCTCTGGACAATGTGCTGCTTGTAAGCAGGCTGAGCTTTTGGTTGGCTTTTTTTGTTACAGCTCAAAGTGCATTCTTTCTTCTCCAACTCATGGGAATCAGTCCCGAAGGCAGAAGGGTCAGGAAACTGCTCATGCACTGCAGGCCATGGCAGAAGTAATTTGCTGTCTTCTGCAGTTAGTACTAAAAACCTGCTTAAATTTCAATCTACACAGGAAAACAACTAATAGTAGATTTCTTTGCTCCTCTGGACAGCTGTCCATAAGGTCCTAGAAGAGCATTTGCCAGCTTTTATTCTGGTTCAAAGTGCCTATAGTGGGATGAATTTTAGAACAGCTGTACAGTGGGATTGAGAACAGTGGTGTGGTTGTGGGAAGGCCATGGTCAGTGAAGGGCTCAGAGCAGTCACCCAGAAAGGAGAAACAGGGGGAACATGTGGCTTCTTGGCTCTGCTTTGGGAGAGGTCTGTAAGGGACAGGTTGCTCCTATGTGACAGGATAGATCTTCTGTTGGACTGTGTATGTTTGGATGTTGTAATAACAAGGCTTCTATGGTCAGACATCATGATCACAGAAAGCCAGAGTCCTCATCTTGCTGCTATTTCTGTCTTTTGGCTCAGTGCATTTCTCTGTAAGCCACAAACCATTTTATCTGTAAGTGCTGGTTGGTTTTCTGCCCACAGTTACGGAACATGGGGCTTGCCTCAGCAGAAAATTATTTTCCTTGTAAATTCAGTCAACTTGAAACCTTTGTCTCTTCTACATGTAGAAAGTTATGTAACTAGAAAGGGCTTGGTGCAAAAAGCTCTTTGGGAAGAGAGAAGTACTGGAATGTTTTTGGTTGTCTCAATGAGAACTTTTCTGATACAAGTTTTATTTCATTCATGTTGCTCAAATTTCTTCTCGTTCTTTTCTTCCTAAGGCTTTGTTTTAGCCCCTGTCCTAATCAGAAGTTGCCAGAAACGGTTTTTAGGATGAAGGCCTCCCCACATATCTATTACTTTCTTCAAATGAGTGAGAGCCTGAGGCTGAGATGTCAAAATATTCCTAGTGAGAAAACAGACTTAGCTACACTCCTTGTAGCTATTGTGGGATCTCTGAGCCCAAAAGTGTACCAAGATGCACATATTTCCCGTCCCTTCCCCCTCCCTCCTCTCCTTAAGTCAAACCTTCAAAATTAAATGATAGCATCAGCAAAGAGATTGTTGCTGCTTAATGAGTTTCAATTGGGTTACAGATTGAAGCCTGACTCCTTGCAATGACAGATTAATAACTCCTTCTGCTGAAGCTTTAGGAGGGGGGATAATTATTTTCTGGGCTCTCTTTTTTTTTTTTTTTTTAAACTGGAAAACTCATTTCTTGCTAGCGCCTGAGCCAGGTGCTATTACTCTAAATCTTTTTGTAACAAAAGACTTGACATTAATATTTTTCAGACTCTGAGGAACTTGTGGCCTCATGTTGGAGATCTGCTGAGTGTACTAACATGCAAATGGAAGAAAAAACAGTAACAGAACACAAGGGTTAAATAGAAAGCTTTCTGTTATACACCATAGAACTGCTGCTGGTCCTGGTGTTAGTTCTTCTTGGTGCCTGCTAGCATGGTCACTGATGTGCTTGGGGAGAAGAACCTCGGTGTTTGGGGTTTTACTCATCTGGCTTGGAAGTCTGTGTTGAAAGAAATGCTTCAGCTCTGCTGCTGCTGCAGGGGACTGGGACCAGTCGCAGTGGGAACTCTGTTAGGGAGTCACTGCTGTGTGAGGGAAGGAAAGGGAGCCACAGTGGGGCAGAGTGATGTCTTTGTGGTGGCCCATTGCTGCTCACACCTCTAGGAATCTATGTGGTATTAGTACATGTATGGCTTTCACTACTTGGATTTTATGAATAAGGAGGGAAACTTATATTTTTAAAAGTGTAAAGGAGCTTTTAAAATTCATTTATAAAGTATTTAACAGCAAATGCTTTGTTTAATCTGTGTTGCATGAAACAATGATTATGCAGTAACTAAACATGACAACACCTGATTTGAGAATAGCTGCAGACTCTGTAATCTCTGACAAATACCTGTGCCCTTTATAACTGTGGTATTTTATTTCTAAGTTGAGACTGTCTCTTTAAGTTGTCTTTTCTGGCCTGTCCAAGGTCTTTCACTGAGTCATTACTGAGGCTGGGATTTGCTCAGGAGACTTGACTCATAGTCCCGTGCGTGGACCAAAGGCCACATGTGATTACCACAGGGCAGCAGCTTCTTCCAGGGCTGACTGTCAGTTCAGGCTGTTTGACACATTGCTGTCAGGTTGGGGTGCATGTGTTTTGTGGGTTTTGGGGTTTTTAAATGCTTTTAAACTTTTTTTATTGTTGTTTTTGCTGGATTTAGGTTCTAGGGGAGAATACAAGGAGCAATTTTTCTTACTGGCTATCATTTTGCCACATATTTGTGGTCACCTTTCAGTGGTTGCCCTCTTACTAATACGGTCTACTTGTCCCTCCAAATTATTTGGGAAAAAAAAAAAATTCTGGGGTTGTAGCTCTCCTGTGCAAATGTAAAGCTGTATGTGAAACTTAATAGAAACGAACTTAATAGAAACTAACTTATGAAATGCCAAAGCAATCTTCTGTTTAAATCTCTTGATAGTTGTATTTTTAAATCACTTTTTTGCTACCTTGAACCTGTTCTTTAACCCCATCATCAGTAAGAATGTGCATTACAAAATGAAGCATACCTGCCTGCCCCTGAAGTTCATAATATTTTTTTACCATTTTGCTACAGATGTAAATATGTAAATCACACTAACATGACACAACATGAGAAAGAACTAGATCCCTACACTCCTGTGAGTTCTTTGGAACCAAAGGCTTGTGATGGGGCACAAGTGCACAGTGTACACGTGTCTGGCAGCACAGAGCCAGCAAGTTAATCTTCCATTTGGTTCTGCACAGTGTGCCAATAATTTTTTTGTGTAATCTCTTTATTTAAATTCAAAACTATGCTTAGTTTGGCTTATTTTAAAAGTGAATAAAAGTGAACAAAGATGCCCTTGATAGCATACTGTTATGTCTGCCTACAAGGAGGAAGAACTACCCACTTGTTTACAGACTTTTAACTTCCTTATCTAAAGTAGCCCTAAGGCAATGACAAAGCATGACCTTGAATCTGTTATTCAGAATTTTAGGGTTTGGATAGCCTCAAAATTTCTTCCAGACTTCAAGAATTGGCTGCTTTCCTTCCCTGTTGAAAAATGTTGGTTTTAATTTTTTTTTTTTTCTCTGAAATGTAGTGAGGATTTATCATGTGCTTACACTGCTGAACATAAACTGCTTCCCATTTTTCAAAGTTTGCATCTTCTGCAACAGTGTGACAAGCTGGGGAATGTCACACTGGCAGCATTGCACCACTGAGAAAGTAGATAATAGATTAGCCATGCTGAGTGCAAGACAATCACAGAATCACAATTAGGTTGGAAAAGACCTCTGAGATCAAATCCAATTCAGGACCAAATACCACCGTGTCCAGAGATCATAGCACTGAGTGGCAGCTGTTTCTTAAACACCTTCAGGGATGGTGGCTCCAGCACCTCCCTGGGAAGTCTGTTCCAATGTCTAATCAACCTTTTTGTGAACAAATTCCTCCTGATGTCCAGCTTGAACCTTCCCTAGCACAGCGTGAGGCCTTTTCCTCTTGTCCTGTTCTTGGTTGCCTGGGAGAAGAAGCCAACCCTCACCTGGCTACAGCCTTCTTTCAGGTGGTTGTAGAGAGCAGTAACATCCTCCCTGAACCTCCTTTTCTCCAGCCTGAACATCCCCAGCTCCCTCAGCTGCTTCTCGCAGAACCTCTGTTCCAGATCCTTCACCAGCTCCGTTGCCCTTCTCTGGACTTGCTCCAGCACCTCAATACTCTTCTCAAAGTGAGGTGCCCAGAACTGGGCACAGCACTTGCTTAACCCTTCTTCAGGGGGTCGTATAGTGGTGTTCCTCTGCCCTCCTGTACAGGGCAGTGCAGTGAATGGCAAGCAAGTGGTAGAGAGAGTGAGTTGCTGGTGCTTCTGGAGACAGTGTGTATCATGTGATCTGTTTTTTTTGTTTTTTAATATGCAGTGATATTGGCTCAGTTCTGGATCCGAAAAGAAATGCTTGAATTAATTTGTACTGGTGTTGAAACTTCCTCATAAATCACTGTGAAATTTGAAGGTGTGGACTGTGAGGTTCAAAGGCTGTCCTTGTAATAGGAAAAATACTTTATCTGTTGGTGTTCAGGCTATTTAAAGTAAAGCTTTCCGAGTGTGGTATCTTGATGCACACAAACATCCAGTAGAAAAATAATCTATGTGATAAACACTATATTATTTTTAGTCTTCCACCTTGAAAATACATATAGAGCTTTCTTTCATCCTTCTTGCCAAGTTTTATTCAGCTTTGTTTCTTTGTCCTCAAGCTGTAAAAAGTTCAGTTTGGAAGTAGGGAAGAAAAATCTACACATTTAAATATAAGAAATCCTCCTTTTTTTCATATTCTTTGTGTGTATTTTCAAAAGTAAACAGCGTTTTACTCTCTATCACCAAAGAAGCTTGTGTCCAGGTGCCTAAAATGTGCTATTCTGCCTCTGTGTGGGCTGCACTAAGGGAAGACAAGCTCTGCCAAGCCAAGACTGGCTCTCATCAGTGATAGTGTTGCCCAGCTTCACAAACCTGTCAGTGGTTTGCTGTAGTGTCACTTCCAAAATATATTATTATTGCATTAAAAAAAAAGAGAGAAGTATTAGTAACAAGTGCTTTATGTGATGTATCACAATATCTACTTTCCTGTACGTATGTGGAATTAGCCTGGTCACCCCTTTTGCCTGCTTTTGATAGGGTCAGTTGAAGCCCAAGGCAGGTGGCAAGTCAGGATGGACTGAGGAAGTAAAAGCAGCCCCTTCCTAATCTGTTGGATATTTTTGGCTTTTATGATAAGACTCACTGCTATTTCTTCTGCTCTGACTTACTGAGTTAGGAGTGTAGTCCCATTTAAACAAAATAAAAACCCAGCTCAAAAGCAACAGAAAGCCCCAAGACCTGATCCAGGAAGCAATTAAGGGGATTTTAAAGAAACCTTTGCAGTATAAAGTATCTGTCTGAGGGCTCCAATGTTCATGGGACAGACCTTGGGAGGTGGTCATGTCCAGCCCTTCGCCCAGAGCAGGCCCCCGCAGCTTGGGCTGCTCATGGCAGTACTCAAGTGAGTTTTGGCTATAGGCAAGGAAGGAGATTGTGCAGCCTTTGTGGCAGCCTGTTCTGCTGCTTAGCCACTTCATTGTTTCAAAAAACAAACCTTACCTATTTTTTTTTGCCTGCACTGCAACCAGTTTGTTGCCTTCAGTCTTAATCACTCTGCACTTTCCAGAAGATTCTGTCCCTCTCTTCTCTGCCTCCCCAGGGAGCAGCTGCAAACAGCAGTAAAATCGCTGCCGAGGCTCCTGCAGTTTGAAGATTCAAAGGGAAGGACCTTCGGTATTCAGTGCCTGTCTCTTTACCAAAGTGTGAGAAAGAAACTGTATCTAAACAGGTTTGAGCTCACAGATTGATCCAGTCCACTGATTCACAGATCAAGTTGAATTCACTGATCAAACTGTGTGATGTGAAGTGTGAATGCCTCTGGTTCCTGCTGCCAGATGCCAGCTGGCGCTCCCTGAAACCTCAGGGCTGCTTCAGCAGAGAACTGGGCTGGAAATCACACAGACCACGGCTCTTACCAGATAAAGGTACTCGTGGCTGTGTGTGTCTTTCTAAATTCATGTTCTCACTTCAGTGACTTCTGCACTCAAACAAAACAAAAAGTAAAAATAACACTTTACATGGTGTATTGTTAGATTGGTGTTGAGCAATCCAGTTACATCAAAGGAGGTTTACATTGGATATTAGGATTATTTTATTCACTGAAAGGGTGGTCAAGCATTGGAATTTCCCAGGAAGGTGGATGAGTAACTATCCCTGGAGGTGTTTAAAAGATATGTAGGTGTGGCAGTTATGGTTTAGAGGTGGACTTGGCAGTGCCAGGTTAACAGTTGGACTCTGTGATCTAAGGTATTTTCCAATCTAAATTATTCTATGACTATGTCTGAAATCTAATATTTTTCATTATCAATAGTGATCTGTTTCAGAAGGGACAAAATATTCCCAGGTTTTAATGCTTCATTTCTAGTAAGATATTCTTTGTGTACAATCTGCGTGATCAGCATTGTACAGGCAAGCTGCTGGCATAAATGCTCTCTCTGTTAAAAGTGAGAATACAAGTCATGCATAACGGGTATGAAGAATTAGTTTTTGAGATTATCCTTCCTAAGAGTCCTTGAGCAATGATGTAAACTTGCCCTTGCAATAGTTACCGTAACCCAAAACTTTGAAAGTAAGGCACTTCTCAAATTTTGAAGTATTTGTATCCATTTATAGCTTTTTCTCCTTTGTGACAGTCTTCCAATAAAAGGCAGTGCTGGATTTATTTGGCCTAGAGGTTGTCTTTTTAAAGAGGTAGAGGGCTCTGGAGCAGTCAGAAAAATATTTGCTGTCTTGATCCAGGTTCTCCATAAACTCTTCAGCGGTGACCCCTCAGGCAGGAGTAACACAGACTTTATGTACCAATTCCTCTGTATCTGTTTCTAGATTCCAGCAGCTATTCCTTGCTTCCAAATGAACAACAGAGCTATACTGAATTTATGCTTATGTTAACAGCCTCGAAGTAAGTCTTAGTCTAGGCTTGTCCATTGAAAAATTCCTGGTATCTTTCTTTCTATTCTGTTTTTTCCCTCTCAGCTGCAGCTCTGACATTTCAGAAACAGTAGAAATCAAGTATCCAGAGAGAATTGCTGAGGATGCCCTAGTCTTCCCTGTAACACCTAATGGCAGACAGCTTAGAAGGGCATCCTTTCTGAGGCTACAAATCAGGCAGCTTGTTCTGCCTGAAAAACATTTGGGGTTTTAGTTTTTTGTGATCTTTGGGGGCTGACTGAGCTGTCTGAGCTATGTTAATGCTGTTTTTATCAAGTGAGAAGTGATGTAGAAATCACATAACAAGTCCAGTAACTTTTTAGCATGTAAAAGTCATGATGTTCTTTGCAAAACTGAAAATTCTTCCATATAGTTTTCTGCAAAGACTTCAAATTTATTTTTGGAAAATCACTAATGACTTCTGCCAAGCATGTACTTTAATGTTTCTATTTAATGCTCAAAACCTGTTGTTTTGGAACTATATATATATATAGAGCAGTATGCCTGTACCTTTGTAAAGTCAGGGAGCTTTCCATTCTTCTAATTCATCTTTTGAACTAATAAACATCTAATATTTTGCTAATGAAGCTGGCCATGGAAGCTGTGTGTCTTCCTTGGGCCCCTTTTGTTTTCATACATATTTCCTTTAATGACTGAGCTGTGGGTAGCTTTACCCACTTGACTGCTTCTGACAGCCTTTTGCCTCAACAAAGGCACCTGTTCCAGGTGCACCTGCTGCAAGACAGCACCCTGACCACAGGAACCACGTGTTCCTAAACTCCATGGTGCTCAGTGCAAAAAACTCATCCATTTTGTTGTTTTGTCAATAGGAGGTGTATGAAAATTCCCTGTACCTGTGTTACTGGCCATGGGATAGTGAGGATATGGGATAGAATGTTTCACTTCAAATGCTAAGTACTAGTTATGAATATAATTGTCATAAAATTGGTATATTTTATTATGGAGGAAAATGTATAAGTGGATTATATCCAGTTATACAGTGCAAACCCCTCCTGCTTTCAGGTTTCTCTTCCTAATGCAATAGTAATGGGGTTTCCCATCTGCTTTTGCAATGCATTTAGCAAGGACAGTCTCTGACCCTAAGAACCTATTACATCTACCAGTGTCCCCCTCTCTGTTCTCAGAAGAGCAGCAATGTAGAATTGGCTCTGTGCAACAGCTGTGTGTAAGCTCATCTGTACAGTTTTCTTCCTGCATTCTGATTTTCTACAGGACTTCTGGCTGGTGCTAGTTAGATCAGTTTTTACCACAATCCATCTTCCTGATGCATTCTGTGACCATAGCCCTTTCTAGCTGTGAGCAGGGTGAGAGCAGCAGAAAGCTTAGGCTGCTTGCTGAAGGTGAAGCTATCTGTAGCCGTAACTGGTGGTGCAAGTGGCTTGGAGGTGACTGGCTGAAACCTGTCACTTTGTGCAGAGCTGTGTTTCTGCCTCATCCATCATATGTAGCTGTAAAATGCTCTGGTGGTGTTAGGAGATGCTTCTATAAATCTGTGTATTTAAATCGTCAGGATTTGAAATTTCAGTAGATTTGTCTTGCTTACGGCATTTCTCCCCCTGAGTTCTCTCTGAGTACGTACTTCCCTTTTCCAAATAAAATGTATCTTAAATCACAGTTATTTTGGAATGATCTTGTTGCTGCTCTGTTCTCCTGATCTTACAGATGGAAGGCTGGAAATGAGCCTCCCACTACTGCCACAGCTGCTACATGCTGTGGCAGGTACCCTGCACTAAAACAGTTTTGTCACTATGGACTTGAAGATAATGGAGTGTCTTCCTTTGGTTGGCTTTTTGGGGGCACAGTTTGGTTACTTTTTGCACTATGTCATAACGAAAAGTCTATTTGGCTTCTTTGTTATGTGTGGTAGATGGTTTTTTTGTTTTTTGTTTTTTTTTTTCTTTGTCTTACCTCATTCATTTTCTGGTTATTACCTGTCAGCTTCATTTACTATCTGGGTAAACTATGGGTGCAGAGTGGGGGGTTACAGGGAGCAAAACAACACTGACTACTGACTTGTCAACAAAAGCATCAAATATTCATCTTGCAGTTGTCTGGAACAAGGATTAAATTGCCCATCATTCTAAGGCAGCAGGGGAGCCTTTAGTAAGTGGGTGTCAATTTGCTTACTTGCCAGACCAAAATCTGTTTTGACTGCTCTTACATGTTCTCTCTGCAGAAGTTCTTTTCTTAGTACATTGTAAGAGGAATGGTGATCATTTAAATCTTTGTGCTCCTCCAGCCCCATGGCATTAATTATTTTTGTCACTGTGTCTGATGCACTTGTTATTGATAGTGTCTTCTGGTTGGATTTGCTCTGCTGGCTAAGCATCATGTTCCTGAATCCTGAATCTCTTAGGATTGCTCAATTATACCTGATTTTATTTTTGTTTATATGAAATGTGGAAAATGCTTGCAAATGACATGTCATGGCTTCTTTGTGCACACCATCTGACTTTCAGTTTTAAAGGTTGTGGAGTACACAGAAGATTGTGCAATTGGCATTG
This sequence comes from Rhipidura dahli, assembly GCA_013399225.1. Lineage (NCBI taxonomy): Eukaryota > Metazoa > Chordata > Aves > Passeriformes > Rhipiduridae > Rhipidura > Rhipidura dahli. The sequence goes on from VXAC01008525.1 coordinate 548,109, forward strand.
TTTATTTGCCTAGAATTGTGAGACTAAAAACTGCATCCTTGCTGAAGCCATAAAATAATAAGGCAAACACTACCAGATTGGTTATGGTCACATGTTTCCAGCAGTCATTGTTTTCTGGCAACAGTGTGTTTGCTCAGTTCTGTCCCAAGGCAGGTGAAATGTATTTGATGTGTCCTAATGTTTGACCTCTCATGTGACTGGGGGTTTACACTTTTGAGATGTGAATGAGGGTGAGGAAGACAAAAACTGAAATGGAACGTTTTGTCACTTCAGACAGGTACCAGATTCTTCAAATTCATTGGTGGTTTCAATGTGCTCAGGGCCTCTCTTCCTCTGTGGAAAGCTGACAGGAACAATTCACTTTGACATGTTTATGATGCACATATGCTCGTAAAGTTCATGCGTGACCCCTTGGATGTTGTTTGAAACTTGTAAAGGTGCAGGAGTAGCAAACCAGCCTCGTGGATTTCTGCCTTTCTTCCAGGACTCATAGTTGGGGTGATTTTGAGATACGGGACTCCCTCCACGAGTGGCCACGACAAACCATTCAGCTGCTCGCAGGAGGACAGGCCCTTCACCACCCTGCTGGTCAACGTCAGCGGCAAGTTCTTCGAGTACACGCTCAAAGGGGAAATCAGCCCTGGCAAGATCCACAACGTGGAGCAAAATGACATGCTGAGGAAGGTGAGGCCACACCATGTTTTGTGCTTGGCTGAGTGTTTCTCTTTCATCTCTGCTTCCCTCTCTCCTCCCCCCTCTATCCTATTTGAACGCTAGGTAGTGTCAAGTGTCAGTATTCCTGATAGTAACAGCACTTCAGTGCTTAATTCAAAAGCACCTTCTGTACTGTATTGCTGCTGGAGAAACTCTGCTCTGTTACGTGCATGTAGTGCTTTCCTAAAGGCCTTGGTTTGAGGACTTGATGTATGTTTCTAACATCTGCAGCATTCACAGAGACCAGCTGAACTGGAAAAAAAAGCCTTGTGCTGCCTTGTACAAACGCAATATAAGGAAAAGGATAATTTCTTAGCGATAAGTAATTGTTCCTTGTTGGTTTGGGTTTTTTCCCCTCAGGTTTTAAAATCTGTTTGTTGTCAGGAAATAGTTACTACTTCCACCCTATAAACCACCAAATGAGGCAGTCTGGTACTGGAAGTGATATTCACCTGTCAGCAGTTATTCAGATGTGTTATTTGCCTTTTTATTCAGTGTCAGGAATTAATTACCTTTTGTGTGTATCAAAACTAGACTTTGAAGTATAGGATTGTGATCTGAAAATACTTCTTTCTGCAGACTATGAAGAGAGCTTAGCTGCTCCTGTGTATCTGTCTGCTGTAGGTATCTCAAGTTAGCTGAAATGAGCTCTGCTCTGGGAGGGTACAACCGTAGTGTTTGTCTTCAAACCTGTGCTTAGGCAGAGGGTGAAGAGAGCCCGTGTGTGAAGGTCTTCTGTTTGCATTTTAACTGTTGTTTTTTGTTCTTTAGTGTAGTGTAGTCCGTCATGGATATCTGGAACTCCTACTGAAATACATGGAACAGGTGTATGATCCAAATTTCTGAAAACCAGTCTTGTCTCTTACTTGATTGGCTTACAATAACTATTCAGTGGCTAAACTTGCACAAAAAAAGTAAACTAAAATAGCCTTTCATTTGCAGCTGTACCAATATCAGGTATCACAATAAAAGAGATTTTCTCCAGTAAAATTTCTACTAGAAATTTGTAATTTAAAGTAGAGGACTGTGTTTTGGACTGCTGCCATGGGTAATGAATGTAATGTCTGTTCTTTCTAGTAGCTATTTACCAACAAGAGCTGCAACTTTTTGCTGCTATGTACAAATAGAGCTGGCCAATGTTTTAGAGGGTCAACTTATCTATTTCAACAATGAAAAATAGGGGTTGTCAGAAAATGAACACGGAAAAAGACCTAACAATTTGTATATGTCTGTTTCTAATTGAAATTCCATATTTTATTTTTTAGGTAACATTTGACCCAGAAGTTTTTTTCAACATTCTATTGCCTCCTATTATCTTTCATGCTGGTTATAGTCTGAAGAAAGTAAGTGCAATAACTTCTGAGGAGAATAAGTCCTTTATTTTTAATGTGAGATTGCTGATTTGTTCAGGTTTGTAGTCTCCTTTCGAGCATTTACTTACAGTAAGAAAAATCTAATTTCCTCCAGAAATGGTTAGGTCATATTGTTTTAAGAGAAAATACATATATTTTTGAGTATAAATGTATTAAACTCTAGTTAAATTTGCTGATTTGTTTTCCTTTGAACTTAGCCAGACATTAATGTCAGTTTCATTTAAAGTAAAAGATGTTCCATTATGAATTGTTTTGGTCCTTCTCAAATGTCCAAAATGCAGTAAATTATGCTGAGAAGCAGACCTAACCCTGAATCCCAGTGGAGGTGTGTCAGACCCTTAATGGCAGAAGGGCCCAGATTCTGATCTTGCTTGAAGACACCATAAATTGGTGCTGGTTTCTGTCAAAAAGCTTTCTGTCAATAAGTTACATGTCAGATCTAATGCATGGCACAGATGGGGTTTATTCAATTTATTGAAGTTGGATTGAATTTACATAGCAGTAATTGAAATGTTTCTCTGAAATGGAGATGTGTTTCTGTGTATCAATGCAGGTGGAGTAGTGTGCTGTATGGTTCTGAATGGGCAATATAAATTTTCTGAAACAAGTGTATAAACCTCTTTTTCCTATGCAGAGACACTTTTTCAGGAATTTGGGGTCCATTTTGGCTTACGCCTTTTTAGGAACAGCAGTCTCTTGTTTTATTATTGGGTAAGTGAACTCTGATAACAGTTCCTCTCACCAGTAAAGTTTTAAGTTGATAAAGCACGCTCTCTCTCTCTGTCTTTGCTTGCATGTATATATTTTATGTATATATATACACATTTTTAGTTTAATATAGCTGGTCATGTTGATTTGCTTGCCTACAATCTCTTATGCTGCTCGTATTGCTATGTCTTGTATATGGATATTCTGAACAACAGAAATCCTGAATTGTATTGGTGACCTTAGCTTGTATCGCAAAGAATTTCACTAGAGAAATAGTCTGAAGTCTATTCTTACCTCAGAGCTTTTGGTCTGTGCATTGTGTTGGGAGAAATAATACTGAGGGGAATTTTGAGCAGGGAAAATTTGGTGGAAAATGGAAGAAACATGTAGACTCTGTGCTAACTGTGTGAAGATTTCAGAATTTGCTTACTGGTTTTGTCTTCTGGATCACATATTGCTTTCCCTCAGCCTCTCTGAAATGCACCAGCTTGTTTGACTTGGAATGTTTTATCTTCTTTTTCTTCAGGAATCTCATGTATGGGGTTGTGAAGCTAATGAAGTTGGTGGGTCAGCTGTCTGATAAATTCTATTACACAGACTGCCTCCTCTTTGGAGCGATAATATCTGCCACTGATCCAGGTAGCTTGATGAACGTTTTTTAATAACCTTCCAAAATAACGCTATTGTTAGGATTTTCGGCTGCATATTAACAGGATTCTGTTTTCAGTTATGCTATCTCTGAGCCTCTTCCCTGAAATGCATGCAGATTCTGAGCATTTTGAAAGCTGTTCTCTGCTGATTTGTGGCTGAACTGGTATGACATCATGGTATATTTGGAGAAAAGTGTGACTCTCCTGCTCAAATACTTAAATACGTTTTTGCCCAGTGGTTTCTTCTAAAGTGTGCATCAAGTTTAAAACTGCAAATAGATGAAATTAATACATTTTTGGATAGCAGGACTTCCTTCTTCAGCTACATTGCTTGGGGTTGGGTAATTTAAGAGCAGTATTTGAGGCTTTTAGGCTCTTTAGGTGGGGGATTTTTTTTTTCCTCTTTCAAATAAACTTCATGTTTTACAAGTTTAAGAAGAAGAATGCTTTTCTGGACAAGTAATTTCAGCTTTTGCCCAAATAATTTAGCCATCCTTCAGAGTCAAGCAGGCTCACATTGCTGTCTCCTCTTGAGGGCTGGCAAAGCTCAGGGGCCAGGGTAGAGAGTGCTGAAGTATGAAGCTTGACATTTAAAGCAGTTTATTTGAGGTGCTTTGTGGTGATTAGTGTGAAAATGGGAAGTAGCTCCTGTGATTGGGCTGAGCTCTGAATAGCTGGTGGTTGCATACAATTTATGCAAAAAATCCCCATGTTATTTTTGAAGTGTGTATATGGGAACAGCTTCAAGATCATGATCTTTCATCTCAGACTGAATTTTCTTGAAAAAAATACTATAAATATTTAGCACTCTTGTCCTTTTAAAATTATGTGGAAGTACACACCTGTGGCATAGTGTATACTTTGGGGAACACTTAGGATTATTTTCACTATTTTACAATGGCTGAAATAATAAAACTGCCAACAACCCATGCAGCTTTTAAAAGCAAGAAGAGCTACACAATGTTTTGTTGATTGTCTTACATGGAACATGTTCTAAAATATTATCAGGGCTTGGTAGAAGGGCTTTGTCTGTCCCGTGCCACTTGATCATGGGGGCCTTGCTATGAGCACTGTGCAGATAGGAGGATAACAGAGCCACCTCCTAATGGAGCTGCCCTAAAACTGATGGAGGAATTGCTTACCTGTTGGTAAACACGACTACTGTTTCCCATTTTAGTTCTGGTCCTGTACTTCAGTTCCTGGGTTTTGTTGCTTTAGCCAAAATGGAAAGTCTGCTCCACAGCTCATGCAGTTGTTCCAGTATTGTTTTTCTCTTTTCTTTCTGTAGTTACTGTGCTAGCAATATTTAATGAGCTGCATGCTGATGTCGATCTCTATGCCCTTCTGTTTGGAGAGAGCGTGTTGAATGATGCTGTTGCCATTGTATTATCCTCGTAAGTAACTATGTGAATTTCTACTCTGAAATTACTAAATTGCTTTTGGCATCTGTCTAAAATAAATGCTTCTTCTGAGAAACATTATTTTGAGTTTAAATGGGTTGCCTTTACTGAATAGATAACCATTACAAACATTTGCCAAGACCCCCAATGCATGCATAGGCCAGAATGACATATATGCATTCAGTATGGGATTGTCTCCCTGTAGCTCAGACAGTGTTCTTACAGAAAAAAATCTCTTCTGATGCCACTTCTAACTTCTCATTGTGTTCTCTCTTTCTAGATCTATAGTTGCCTACCAGCCAACAGGTGAAAATACCCATGCTTTTGATGCTGCAGCATTTTTCAAGTCTGTTGGTGTTTTCCTGGGAATATTCAGTGGTTCTTTCATGATGGGAGCAGTGACAGGGGTTGTGACAGCTCTGATATCCTTTTTCATGTTTAGTTATTCCAGCTGAGATGGCACATATGGGTATTACCAGAGCTTTCCTGTTTCTAATTATAGCAAAATTGACTCTAACTTGTTTAATTCTGAGTGTGAAGATGTGATCAGTATTCATGTTTCATTTTTTCTATAGAAAGACATTATAGGTACCCACAAAAATCAGCTCTTTCCAATAAAATTGAGGCCATACTAGAAGTTTTACTGATATTGCTTCAACAAGCCGAGGGAGGGCCTTAAACAGGCATGTCCTAATAATATTTAGTTTCTTTTTATGAAATTAGAAAATCTAGTTTTGATTATTAGTCTTGAAAGACATCTACTATGATAACTGGTATTTGATTCTGTCTTCAGCAAAAGCTCTCAGTTATTTCTGACCCCCACAGCACTCTTTGAGTCCTGCATTTAAACTTTTCGCCAGCAATCTGATGTCACACGTCTGGGATAAGATTGTATCTCTTTGAGGGTTAACTTAATAACATGGTGTGCCTTGCATGATCTATTCTGTTCTCTTGATGCTTTTTACTGCTATTTGGTTAGATCCCTGGGGTACTCAGCAAGCAATTTGTGTGGGTGTTGTTCTAGGCTCAGGCAGGAGACCTTCAGCCTGAGCTGCTCCAGGAGTCATGATGGTTCTTCAGGAAAAAAATTAGTTCTTTGCTCTCCAACTTGCTAGTATAACCATATCTGTACCTATCCCGGGCTGCTTTGATCTGCCTAGACTTCTGAATGCTGACTGGAAAGGGGTAAAATGTGATGTTTTATACAATGATCAAGAACCTGTGACTCTTAAGCAGTAATGTCTCAACTTCTTATATACACACTGTGCAGATTTTCCTGACATGCCTGCACGATGGAAACCTTTAAGTGTAAGGGGGGAGCTGTGCTGTTGATGCTTTAATGTTCAGCCTCAGTGCCACTGATCTGCAGTCGATATGACAGAACCACAGTTCGTACTCTGGCTTTTAGGCTACCAGCCATCCACAGCTCTCACTGCTTAAATGCAGTTGCTGTGGAGTTTGGCTTGCTGGTTGGCTACTAATTATGGCTGAAATGCATTCACATCCACTTTGTAAAATTATGCTTCTGAAGCAGCAACTGGTGCTTGCTTTTTCTGATGGTTGTGCTCAGGGAGGTGATGTGAAGCTGTTTGGAACAAAGCCTCTGTGGTGGCATTTTGTGTGTGTGGTGGGGTTTTTTCTCTTTTTGTTCTGTTTTGGTTTTAGGTTTTGGTTTTGTTCTTTTTTCTTTGGTTGCTTAATTATGTAACTATTTTCTTTTGGAAACATCCTTAATGTCGTGCAATGCTGTAGAAGTAAACTAAATTTGCATTTTACTCTTCGTAGCTGATTAGAACCTGTAAGTTATGGATTAAGTTAATAGATTGTTGTTCCTGTAGTGTGAAGTACATATACCTGTGCTTCTCTAAGTAAGGGGTTTCATGCAGTCAGGCACTGTCTTTGAAAATAGACAGAACACTTGGTTCCAAATGATGCAGATAATATACAAGGACTTATTCTGGCTTTCAGCAAGCTGTCTGTGGTTTTTAGTATAGTACCACATTGTATATTCTTTCTAAATTGCAGAATCTGACTGGTTGAAAAGATGTGAAACACAAGGCCATGTCTAACAAAGAAAAGAGTTAAGAAAAAAGAAATAATAATACAGTTTCAGTTAACATTTCAGTTTGTTGATTATATGGAATAATAAATTTTTTTCTTTTCTTGCCTTTCTCTCACCTTCATCTTCCTCCAAAATGATGAGCACAGGTTTTCATTTCAGATTTAATGAAATATTTTGGTATGGTTACTTACAATAACAGCAAGGGGAACAAACAGTTTGAGTCACAAAACTGCCAGAAAAGACTGGAAATAAGGAATTGGTTCTGACAAGAGCCCTTGCCTAACCTCAGGGGAACAAGGTTCAGCCTCTTCCTCTCCCACGGAGTGACTGTGGCTATCCAGGTTCCTTAGCCACCCATGAATGTCCCTTGAGCCAGGCAGTAGGATTATCTGAGTACTCTGTGGAGAAATGGGTTCCAGTTTTTGTAATGGTGGATGTTGCAGCTTCAGAAGCATGATCTTAGAAAATAGATCTGTAAATGGGGAAGTAGTGGGAATGAATTCAGCTGAGCTCAAAAGTTTTAGAGGTGGTTTCTGTGCAAAATTAACATCTGTTTAAAAAGTATGCTGTGTTTTATATTTGGTGTAATGCCAACACGGAGAAAATTTTTTTTTAAATGATGCTCTGGGCTTTGTCTTGAGAGCAAGCGTCTGAAAAAGTAAGGTCACAGCTGAAGGTGTGTTTGGAGTACATGTTTTCCCTGTCCAAGTCAGCAGAAAATGTCAGCAAGAAGTAGGTGTGAGTGGAGGGCTGGTACTGGTTGCTTTCATATGAACTGTGCATAGCTGTTTGCACCTCAGATACAGTGTGCTGTTCAGTGTTCACCTGCTGCCAGAGTAGTGCTTAGGGAAAAAAAACACCAAAAGAATTCTATAAATCTGTGAACAACTTCTTTATGTAGTGTGCGAAGAGCTAAATATAACACTACTGAAATCTGTTCCACTTCTTCAGTAGCTGTATAAATTGTTAATTCAGTGTGTGCTTTGATGTTCCTCAGGTGTTGCTCTCCTCTGCAAGATGAACTTGCTTTTTATTTCCATTGAAAGACTGAGTTGCTCTGAGTTGGCTTTTTCTCTAAAACACATCAGCACAAGGAGAGGAAATACATTTTGTAGGCAGCAATTGTTTTGCCTTAAAAGTACTGAAGTAGCCGTGCTTGCTGGAAAAGACTTGTTAACAAAGCTGAACAGAAAAATTCTTGTAAATCTTGCTGATTTTAGGGCTGCTGTAGTCAAGAACAGCTCTGTGAATTAAATGCTTTTGAATGCATTTTATGCTTTATTCGAAGGTGGGAGAGGGACTTGTAATTGAGGTTGGCAGGGGGAACAAAACATCATTCCCCCATCAATCCCCAGAAAAACCAAGGCGCACACAGTCTAAAAGGAACACCAGGTATATATCCCTTCATTGCTAGCGCTTCAAAGGGAAACATAGAATAAGATATTAAGAGGTGGAGCCACATTTATGCCGTGGATATGCAACAAAAATTTCCAAAACTGATTGTTGCAAGTCGATTCTGAAGTTTGCCTTCATGTGTTGGAATTCGCATTTTTCAGCATCAGAGGTGTTTTGCTTTCCAACATGCAGTGGCTGTTAGTACATAAAAGTGTTTTTCATAAATACTGGCAACAGAGAAGCCAAAGGATTTCTTTTTGATGCCTTAACAAGTGACTTAACGTGACAAAGTTTACCAAGTTGCACTGCTTCCCCCTGCTGGAAACGGCTCTCTTCTTCCTGATGTCCTGGAGCACTTTCTTGCTTGCAGAAGCTTGTGGATTTACTGGTGAGTCGTTGGGATTCAAGTACATGGAGACAGAAGTCCTGTCCATCTCAGCAGCCACTTTTTTACTAAAGCTTTTCAATGAGAAACATGTCTGTGCTTAAAGCTGGGGTTTTTGTTTTGCGTCCTGTTCAGTGCCGAAGTTGCAGCTCACTGTGTAACAAAGACTTTTGAGCAGTGGCTTGGTTCAGACACCATCTCCCTAACTTGATATCTCATTCACTTGGATGGAATGTTCATAAAATCCCAAGGTTAAGAAAGATGTATAAATTTAATGGAGCTTGTGAAGGGGAAGTGTGGTGAGCTGGCAGTAAAGAGGCTGATTTTTACTGTGTCTCTGTTCACAGGTGTGGTGGCTGTCCTCTTCTGTGGAATTACCCAGGCACATTATACATACAATAACTTGTCAGTTGAATCAAGAAGTCGCACTAAGCAGGCAAGGATATCTTTTCCCTTTTTTATAGTGCATTGCTGTAGTAGTCCATGTACTTGTATTTTTACAGCATCTTTTTTACTTGGCTTTTAACATGTGATGGTTTTCTCCCTAGCTCTTTGAGGTATTGCACTTCCTGGCTGAGAACTTCATATTTTCTTACATGGGCTTGGCACTGTTTACTTTCCAGAAGCACATATTCAGTCCAGTTTTCATTATTGGAGCTTTTGTATCCTTTTTCACATTGTGTGAGGTTTCTCTATTTGTTGTCTTATGTGCCTGAAAAAATGTGATGTCCTTTGTCTTTACCAAACAGAGAGTGGTGACTAGCCTAAGTTTCCCTAATGGCTTGGCAGGCACAATAGTTTTGAGAACAATCTTTGGTTACGCCTTACATCAAAGGTATAAGGCCTCTGTGCCACACAGTTGTTGACTGTACCTCAGTGTTAGAAGTCACATAATTTCACTAGATAAATAAATGAATATGCTTTACTGTGTGTTTTGGCCACTGACAGCCAACACTGTTAGTGTTGTTCTTGTATTTGAACTTTGGACACCTAGAAAAGGATTCATTTTTCTCTTCACTTCCAGTGGCCCCTTGAGAAAATAAGGGGCAAATTTCGAAAACATAAAAAGGATTGTGGGGGAATAGATCATCTTTGAGCAATGCCCCAGAGGTCAGAATCTTGGGTGATGGAAGGAGAAAGGAACTGAGCTGGGGTGCAGAGCATGACATGAAGGGTAAACAATTAAGGGTTCTACCATTGTCCCTGGCTGACCTGGCACCTGACTCTCAAATTCCCCAGAACTGACACTTTGTAGTAGTCACACTCAGGTAAGCTCTGCATCCTGCTGCTGTTGCAGTGGATTGTGTAACTATCTCTTCTCTATATTCCTGGATGCTCAAACATTCAGCACAATTAAAAGTGTGCATGGAGAAATTGGAACTAGTCTTCCAGTCTTGATTTCCCTCAGCCTGCTGTAGGAGTAGAGCTACTGGCAATGGAAGTAAAACCTGGTAAAGGGTATCAAGATGGTCTTGCATGAGATGTACTTAATTTCTCTTTTTTCTACTTTTTTTCTGTACTGCTTCTCAGGATTTATCACATTTGTCTTTATTTTCCTTCAGCCATTTACTTTTTTTCTGAAATAGTAATAGATTTCCTCCTGTATCACCTCACATCCACTTTTCTGACCTAAGAAATGCTCCAGAGCCCTGCAGATATCAGATAGAGACATGAACAGAATAGTTGCAGCTGGTATACTAAGCAATGCAATTTTTCATGCTTGGTGTGGCCTTCCATCTCCTCTCAAGTTGTGCTGTCTGCCCTGGTTTGTTTTCAGCAGTTGTTTCTCTTCCTACTTGCCTTTTAATACATTTTCCACATTTTTTCTACCACTGCACTTAACCTCTAGTGCCTCCTGAGTATTTTTCTACCTTTGTGAGGAGGACAACTAGTACTAGCACCCATGTTTTCCCTCAACACCTATGGTTCCCGTTGAGTTAACAATTTGCAGGGGTGAAATGTAGAGGCATTACCAGCTATTGAAAGTGAAAGGCTGGATTGCAAAGGCAGAGCTAGAGCCTCAGCATCCTTGGCAAAATCTTAGCTATTAATCCTGCATACATTAGTCTTGATGGCTTCTGATGCCTGATTTCTGCAGCCCTCAAAAAGACTGGTTTAAATGGAATAGTTACATGAGGGTATTGTACAAAGTAATAATCAAAATCTGATTTTCCTAGAAACATTCCCTGCTGACAGTATTGCTTTACTTTAGCTATGGCAACAACCCAGTTGTGTCTAGGGCTCTTATATGGTTTTATTTCCTTTCCTTGGGAGATGTATTATTCTTCTAATGTTCCCATCCCAGCAGTAAATGATCAATGCTTCATTTGGCTTCTGGCTGTGCTGGTGTTTTACAGGATTTCAGCCCACCACTCTAGTTTTTCCCAAAATGTTCCTTATGCAGTGGAGAGTGTTTTCAGCTTTCTGCTTCTTCACAGGAGCCACTGAATGTTTTGCACCACAGTAAGGGTGCTTACCACCTACTGTCATAAATTTCTGCAATACCCTTCTACTATTCTTTTTCATCTTCATTCTAGTGCTGACAAAAGGCTTTTGGATTTATATTCTTAGTAACTGTACTGTTAAGTGTTTGCTAGTCAATAGGAGATTTTGCCTCTGCAGGAGCCATAATGGGGTGGCCACTTGCTGGTCTTAAGTTGGTTTCCCCTCTGTATACAGGGCTGCATTTCTGTTGTTTCAAAAAGTTGAATGGTGGTGGTGATAATTGTTTAAAGTGTTAATTTTCAAAGAAAAGTCCTAATTTGTACAATTGGTCATTTTAATACTACGTATAATTTCACTGTGCATTTAAAAACTTAGTTATATTAGTAAAAATTTGCATTTTGTTCAATGACTTCTCTATGCACAAGTTGCATAAAATTGGGGAAACTCTACTTTAGATACACAGATACAGGAAGAACACTTGATATCATGATGTAAACCTCTCACTAAAACAAAAGCTTCATGTTAAAGCCAGGTACCCAAAACTGCATGCCTCAGGAAAAAGAAATCCTTAACTGTCAGCTGTAAACAGGTTGCAATCTTTTTGGGCAGAGCTGCACATATCTACCCCCTCTCCTTCTTGCTGAATTTGGGCAGAAGGCATAAGATCAGCTGGAGCTTTCAGCACATGATGATGTTTTCAGGTAAGAGCAAAAATGCTGGGCAATGCAAAAAGTTTTAACTCATAAGCAATAGACAGTGGTACCTCCTGCTTTTATGATCCATGTTCATGCATCCTAAAGGGAAGGCTTACTGATTGTTGCAGCATGCCATCATGTATCTTTCAACCTTTACAGAAAGTGCCATGTCTGGGGTGAATGACATCTTGAAATGCCACCTGCTCACACCGGGCAGCACCCCATGTTGGGAATAGAGCATTTTCATTTGAAGTGCTTGTGAAGGGCATGGGAGAATTGGGATGTATCCTTCCTAAAAGGTTGTTTCTAGCTGACATGAGGTTCATGTTGTGCAGAAACATAAACCTGCTGAGAAAATTGAGGGGTATTTATGAGTGCCCTTTCCCATTTAGTTGGACAAAGGTATTTGACTTAAACTGCCTTGTCATTTCTGTCATACAGATGACTATTAAAGTTTGTCATTTAAGGCAAATTATGTACTGTGTGTCCAAACATGTGCATCCTCAAGAAGTTCCAGGGATCCTCTGTACACAAGAGGGTGTGAAGAGGATGGAGCCAGGCCATTTTCAGTGGTGCCCTGTGCCAGGCCCAGAGCTAGTGGGCACAAACTGGAACACATGAGGTTTGAATATCAGGAAACCTTTTTTACTATGTCCAAACATTGTCCAAGTTGTCCAGAGAGGCTGTGGCATCTCCATCCATGGAGATGTTCAAAAGCCATCTGGACGTGGTCCTGTGCAACCTACTGCAGGTTGAGCAGGGGTTGTTCAAATAGGGGAATTGGAGCAGATGAACTCCAGGGGTTCCTTAAAACCTTTACCATCCTGTGATTCCTCTGTATAAGAAGTCTGCAGCTGGCCCCATGCAGCTTGTTCTTGCTAGTGAACTGGGAGCAGGGGAGAGGGGGAAATACATAGTTTGCCTGTGACTGTGTTATTAACTAGAATATTTTTATAGCCGATAAAAGTGTCATATCAAGAACTCACATTTCGATTATGGATTCAACTGGAAAAATGTGAATTTTCATCTGGATTCAGGGAGCTTCTTGACTTCTTACATAATGTTTTGCTGTTGTCCTCAACTTGTTTGTTTCTGTCTTCCTTTTCTGTTAGTTTCTGGAAATATTTACACCTTTTCATAGCACTTGTGGATTCTATAAGTTACAGAAAACCAGGAGCGCACATTCTGTTGTGAATCATCCCAGGGCATAATTTATCAGGGTACCTAAGGAAATGAAAGCTTGCTGGAGCCTAGTGCTTCCTGCCTGGCACTTTGTGGCGGGGGGGAGCAAGGAAAGATGCTGTGCTATCTATCCACTGTCACAGCTGCACTTCTGAAGCTGTGTTATTTCATTCTTTTTGATAGGTCTCAGGGGAGCCATGGCATTTGCTCTGGCTATACGAGATACTGCTACCTACTCACACCAAATGATGTTCTCGACAACCCTGCTCATTGTGTTTTTCACTGTGTGGATTGTTGGTGGAGGTACGACCCCCATGCTGTCGTGGCTGAACATCAGGTCGGTATGCAGCTGTGTCCTGGGGAAGCTTCACTTTTCAAGAGTTATTCAAATTAGCTGTGCTAATTTGGCATAGTTCTACAGAACTTGTTTGATGCTTGCTAGAAGCATTTAGAACGTGATATTTTTAATATGTATATGTAGGTATTTAGAACATGATATTTATAAAGGAAGGTGCTAGTGCAGTCTTGTGAAGAAAATGTACTGATGCTGCTGGGATTCAGCCTAAAGGTGCTCTGGTGCTTTACAAGTAGGTATCCAGGTCCTTGTCAGTCCAGTAGGATATGGAAGAGTGTTGCCTGATAAAGCAGCTCTATATTGAAAAGAAAGAATCAGTCTAGTCCCATATAAACTTCTTTATATAGTAAGACTATTCCCTGTCCATTGTGTCTTTGTAATGGGTCTGTTAAGGTTTTTAATTTCAGTGGATTCTTTCATGGGTGGTGCTAAGCTGAATACTTTATACAAAATCTGATATTATCTAAGCAACTGGGATAAATGGGGTCCTGCTGGCCTTCTGGGTGTGTTTCCTCTTGTTTTGAGGAGATCTCTGAAAATGGTAAGTTGCATGATTATAGATGATTGGCTATAAATCCTGCCTAATACTTAGTACTTTTGACTGCATATACTTTCATATTTGAGAATACTTATCAAGAGATGTGCTAGAGAATCACAAATCAATCATTGCTAAAGATGATATATATTAAAATGCTGGAAGTTTTGGCAGTTTGAGAGACAAAGATAAATAGAGGGGAATTAAAACAATTCATGTTGTAGAAGCCATTTAGTGCAATTTTATATGTAAATTATTTGTGCTCTTCGGCACTTGAAAATTTTCTTTTGTTATTGTGTTAACCAGAATTTGTATCCCCCACTCTTGTGATAGGATGGGAAAAAACCATCCTAGGTAAAACTGGTTTCAGTGTTTAGAAATGATCATTCTCGGGCTGGTACTGCTTTTGAAAAACTTCAGTGAGCTGCTTGTTGCAATAGGTAGCAGGTGCTTTCCAGTTTGGCAAAAAACAAAAGGTGGGATTCCTATAAGCGCTTATGAACTCTTCTCATGGAAGATAGCATGCTTCCAGCTGAACATGGATGTTTCAGTGTCTCATCTCTGACTAACAGCAAACATTGGGAAATTGGGGTTTTCACCCCAGAAAGAAGCAACACTTCATGTAGTCAGGCTCTCTGCAGGTCATAACATTAATGATAAGTAATGCAACATCTGGTGTGAAGTCAGAAATAAACCCAGTGTTGGTGTCATTAATGGTTGTGAGATACCACACCCTGATGATGTGGCAGTTATGAGAGCTAGCATCCTTTGAGCCTTTTGTCCTGTTGCCTGCACCTCTTTTGTTCAGGAAGCATGGCTGGGTATTTCCTTCAAACCTTGTCACCTAGCAAGGGACAGATGTGCTGCTGACCAGCTAAATGAAGAGGAATTGTGTTCAGTGTACCTGTATCAGAAGGCAGCTTCTGAGTGCAATCAGCCACTGCCTCTGCCACAGGACTCCTTCAGCCATCAGCAGCAGGACAGGACTGAATTCTTCCATGTGGCCCAGCCGTTGGCCAACTGCAAAATGGTTCTGAGGTAGCAGCTTTTTTTCCTCCTGTCCTCCTCCATCAAAACCAGGAAGCATCCAGGATTACACACTTACTGCTTTAGCTCATCTGGTTCAGTAGTGAGGCTCCATAAGCCTGGCTGATGAGCTGGTCCTGCAGGCAGAGAGGACTAACTCCATACCCATTCCAGGCTTATCCCTCACAGGGGCTAGACTTGCAAAAGTCATTAGTGTGACCAACAAGGCAGAACATCTGTAAAGGCTATGGTACCATTCCTAGAGAAGTAACTGCCAAAAGGCAGCTACTGAAGCAGTTCTGAGTGTTTAGCTGTAGTTTTGGGGCGAAGATTTGCCCACCCTTATGAGTAAGCAGTAATTTTAACTGTTTGTCATGGTTGACAGAGAATAAAGGGTTAACTTTCCTGTTAAGGAAAGGATAACATACATAATAAGGGAGCTCTACATAGGAAGCATTTTAGAGAACTGCGTGGGTCTGCCTACAGCTGGCTCGGCCTTGCCAGAGATGGAGTCTGCACCGTCTGGGAACACGTGAAATCAGATTTGTGCCAGGAGGTGGCGGCCGAGTGCAGCTGATCGAGGATTAGAAACGGTGCCGGTGAGGTACCCTCAGTGGTTAGAACATTTTCTACTAGGAAAAAAAAAAAAAAGTCCTGATTTTACAGATTTTTTTTTTTTTAAAGGGACAAATTAGTTTCCAGATGAATTTTAAAGTTATGACAGTGATCTGTTTTTCATCCCCTTCTACCCAGTGGAAGAGGCAAACAGGAGGAGATGAAAATGAGATGCTGTCCCAGTGCCCAGCTCAGCAGCAGAATGTGTAGTGCTGATGCAGCCCTGAGGCTGTGCAGTGAGTAACTTGTCCCTGGGATGCCATCTGAGCCTTGGCACTTGCCCATTAAGTTCCATTGCCAGAGGCTGGAAATAAGTAGTGGTCGCATACAGGACTGTTTAGCAGAAAAGAGATTATAGGATAATAGGTGGTTTGCTTCCTAGATAAAGTGAAGGGGTGTAGAAACTGGTCATACCAGTTGTATCCTGGTTGATGGAACGAAGGAAGGAAGCAAGGCAGGCAGGCAGGCTGGCTGGTCAGACATTACCAAGTCCTCATGAAGTAGTTGGCTTTTCCTCAGTGTGGATGTAAATAGAAGGCCCATGTCTGGGCAAGTCAGAGGAGCCAAGACAGACATCAAACCCAAAGGGGCTTATTCAAGGTGGTGCCTGCATGGTTTGTGTAAAACTGTACCAGGGAGCTGACTCCAGCCAGGACTGTCAGCCTGGCCCGACACCACTGAGTTCATGGGGAAGCAGCTGTGTGCATGCAAAGGGACAGTGCCTGCACAAGGACCCAGAGTTGCTTTGCTGTGGCTTAGAGGAAGAGGCACATGCCTTCTGGCCACACTGGTAGTTGTGTAGCATTTGGGATGCATGTTTGGTTCTTTACTTACTGTAGGTCCCTTCCCTCCCATGATACGATATATTAAAAGTAGGTAAAGGGGGGAGAGGGGCTAACATGAAAATTAAGTTTTAGTAAAGTAAAATGCAGTATAAGGAGGAAAATAGGCAAAAACAGTCTTTGCCTCCTCTTGCTGTTCTGAAAATTTCAGGTATTTGGATGAGCAGGTGTCCTTTCAGATAGGGTGGGTTACCAGGGACCACTGACCAGGCTTTCATGTACATCTAAGCAAAGGACCTGTGGTTTGTAGCAGAGGCTTAACTTCAGTCTACTGCTCAACTGGTTGGAAAAGTGAGGTCACAACTTCAAAATCTGAGTAAAAAAATAACAGGATCTTTAGATGCTTTTGATTTCTGCCACTACACGCTGAGTAAATTGAAAATTAACAGCAGAAACTGGAGCTAAAGCCATGATAGAATGTGTTAGAGTTCCTTGGCTGACTATCAGTGAGACGCACCCAAGCATTTGGGTGGTAAACAGTCATATTTTCTTAGTAGTAGATTATTTTTCCTTAGAAACTAAAGCATGACTTGGATATTAAAAATATAGTCTCATCCTTTAAGACCTAAACAAAGAAACAATTTCCTGCTTGAAACTTTAACAGTCTCAGCAAACTTGAGAGCCATGTAAATCAAAACCACTGGCAAGATTCCTGTTTTCAAAAGAATAGCTGACTTCTTGTTTCATTTATCTGTCACAGGAAAAAAGGGAACTCCTAGCATTTGTATTGCAAAACAATGTGTTTTCCATTTTTCATTAGAGGTTAGTGACCTGGTTCTTTTCATGTTGAACGAAGCAACACATAGATAAATGCCTTCCTCTCCTTCATAACCTGCAGCAAATGCAGAAGTTATTGCTTATTTTAATGAAGCAATTTTTGATATACTTAGCAACCTTTTTATAAATCTCAAAGCATTATACCTTACACTTTAAAATACTTCAGGTTTCTTTTTACCATAAAAGCAAAAGGTTGCACAGACAATGTCAGCTTAGATATTTAGTGCCTTATGTCTGATTTGCAGACACAGTCTTTCTAAGAGCTTTCTATTTAGTGATGGGGGTTTTTCTGTAAAAGAGCAAATTGAAAATTAAATATGGAAACATTAACTCTCATCCAGCTTCTATGTGAACTACCTAACTGTTTGGGATGGTGGTAAAACTGTTGGCTTGGTGGCAGGCTCAGGTTATACTCCATTCTCTCACCCAGGGTGGTCCAGTGACAAAATGTGCATTTCTTTCACACCTCGCCTCAGCATGCTGGCATGGCAGGAGGCAAGTGCTGGTGCTGGGATCCAGCCTCATGCTGAGCTCCAGACGGGTGTGGGGGATGTCTGATAGGAGGTTACATCCTCCTGTCTTGCAGCCTGTTTCCATTACTGTATTACTTAGATCCTTCACTGCCTTTAGCCACTCTCTGCTGCCCTTGGAGGCAGATGCACAGACACAGGGGCTGTCCCTTGCCCTCTGTTGTGGGCTTTTTCCTTGGCCATCTCTTTCTGTACTGCTTCTTCCAGGTGTCTTTCCCTATCTAGTTTTTCTATTCTTCCTCCTTCATTTCCAGTCTCTAGTTTTTCATCATTGGTCTTGAATCTCCCTTAAGAGTGGGACAGTGCAGCTCCTCTCTGGGCCTTTCCCTTAGTAGGAAAAGAGATTATCTCTCCCTCTGGAATCTGGATATGTGCATGGGAGATATTTCCTTTTCTCTGAAACACAGCAATTCACACTAGAGAGAAAAAGTGTGGGGAAGACATTGTAGGAGTTGGGTTGAGACACATCTAGAGCACATGGATGATATGAGTTAAACTGACAAGCCTCAGCCAGCAGTTTCAGAAGTCATTGTCTTGGTTACATGAAGTAAACAAATACCCAAAGACATCCTAAAAACAACCTGAGACAACTTTTTCCGATTCCAGGGGTTTTTGGTGATTGGGTTTTTATTTTGTACAAACATGGTGGTGGGAGTTCTCTTCTTTCTCAGTCATCTTCTGAGAAACAGTTGAACTCTTCCAAAATAGCTAAAATTTTCCAAAAATGCTGCACTCATTACAGACATCTGGGAAAACTTTAGTATACTCACTTGGCAAAGATACAGCAAAGAGAAAGAAGTCATAGAAAGGGAGTTATTGGGTAGTTTTTAATTTAGTTTTTGCTGTACATGCAGAACCATCTCAGTGATGGCCTTGGGGAGCAGAGTGCTCTGGCCTGGAGTGTATGCTGGCATGGGAAATGAGCTATTGAACCTGGAATCCAAAACAAAGCTATCTAAAGTCTGGTATTTGCCTCGACATGAGTACATGCTCTTCGTATCACAGGCTATGGCCTGAAATATTTGGTTAGTCAAGATGTCAGCTTTCAACCAGGGTGTGTACACCTGCTTTTTCTAAAGTGAGGTCTCTGTGGATTTCTGATCATCTGGGCTTTTATTTCATATAAGCAATATATAGTTCTTGACACATGCCTTTGTGGAAAAATGTGGGTGAGAGAAAACTCCACAGGCTGCTAAGGAATGTATGTGAAAAATACTGGAAGCTAAAATGGTTTCATTTGTACCTAAAAGCCCTCCACAAACACAACTGAAAAAGGCAAAGCAAGGAGTAAAATCAGACTGCTATGACTGGAGATGAAATCACAAATTGATGGTCAATTGTTGGTTGAACCAATGGAGTGTTTTAGTGCTTGTTACCAGCTGATCTGGAGTGCTCTGACAGCCGGCAGTGCTGGTGACCCTCTCACACCTGTATCGCTTCCCACGGCTGCCTCCTCCTCTGGCTTTCTTTTTCAGGCCACGTGCAGGTTTGAAGTGGCAGGAGTTGTCTTAGATTGGCTCTGTCTGTGTACAGCACCAAAGAGAGCTAGTGGATGTGGTTTTCTGGGGGATGTAGTTTGTCATTAATATAGGTGCTTTGCCAGCTGGGATCTGAATGAATGAAGAATATTACTGGATGTGCCAATCATAAATTGCTGCTGTTGCTAATTTTGTTTTTTTGGTCACTTTGTCATTGCTCTGCCATTGTTGTTCATTCATGTTTTGTCTTTTTTGGTTGGGTAGGGGGTTTTTTTGTTGGTTTTCTTTGTTTTGCTGAAGAGCTCTGTAGAGCCCCCATCTCACAAGCATTTTGTTACTCATATTGCATTCTTGTACTGTACCAGAGTTGGTGACCATGTGCCATCGGTGGAAGAGATGAGTGAAAGCCACTGGCTGTATTTCAGGTGACACTGTGCTTTCCTTGATACCACATTAACCTGGTGCTTGGCTTTTTTTCATCTTTGTAACACGGAGTGTGTGCTCTTTTTCTATACTGTGGCATGCTGCTGCTGCTTCTTTTCTGAGAGTGCTGTACATGTTCCTCAACTCTGGGTCTATTCACTTATTCTGAGCTGTGAGAGTGTGGATCACAATTCATGTCCTTAGTCTGAAAAAACTGCAACTATAAAACACCATGTTCTTTTGCTCTGTCTGTACATATTTAATAAAGCAAAACTAGAACCTCTGGCCTTGGAAGACTTGAGAGCTGAAAATCAGATTTGATCTTAGGAGCTTTAATCACAAAGGTATTCTTAAGCATTGCTTGAGGTTATTTCCTGTAACTCTTCAGGTTGGAAGGAACTTCATAGATGATTTAACCCAGGCTCTTTGGGGATGCATTTTTAAAAACAGAGAGATATCAAACAGAGAAGATCAGGATTCCAGTTTGGTTTTTCAGAACAGATACATGGTTAAAGAGAGAATTAAAAGTAAGATAAATCTCTAAATGACATCTATAGGGATATGTGTGTGTGTACATATATAAAAACATACAGAATATTCATGTAAAGAA
Source organism: Rhipidura dahli (assembly GCA_013399225.1). Taxonomy (NCBI): domain Eukaryota; kingdom Metazoa; phylum Chordata; class Aves; order Passeriformes; family Rhipiduridae; genus Rhipidura; species Rhipidura dahli. Next base: position 568,309 of record VXAC01008525.1, read on the forward strand.
AGCTCATTGGGATGGGGCAATGAAAAGTTTTTCATATACCTGGTCACATTTGAAGGTTCCCAGCAAACTGCTAGATTTGCCAGAGATAGAATGTGTTGGTTTGTACAGAAAATCTGAGAACTATTATCTATTATACTCCTTCTTGATTATTGCCATAGTAATTACCTATGCTAAATGTAATAATGCCTGGTATTTTGGTAACTTGTCACCTTTGTGCTGTAGGGCCTTGGAAAAGTTTCTGAAGTATCAGAAGAAATGATGCCACACATTTTAAAATGATGTAGTAGAGAATTTGATGTAGTTCAATGTGCCTTTTTACCATTCATTTCCATCCACTTAGTTCAGTTCAGTGTGTCAGCCACTTTCTCCCACACTGTTTAAATTACTGAATTATACATAAGCCTAATGTTTGAGAGATCAAATCTGAGTAGCTGCTCTCCTACATGTGACACTGGAGTTGTTGTAGGAGAAGGACCAAGAAGGCCAGGAGTCAGTTAAGGCCAGCAATGCTGTGCTTTGGTGTCGGGCATTAGGAGCTCAAGACTAGTCCCTTCGCTATTACAGAGATATTAAAGCATGAAAATACTTTTTTGCCTTGAAAAAATAATTTCATAAGGGAGTAGTGAAGAAATACACTTAAATTGGATTAATTTTTACTGTAGCATACTCTTGTCTACAGATTCCAGTGACCTTCCAAAGGCTGAAATAAAGGTGTCTGAATTTTACATACTAGTAATTGTCTGTACTGAAGGAATAAGGTGTCTATCAGATACTAAAGTGATTCCAATAGGGGAAAGAAATTGATTTTTCACCAATTTTGAAACATATATGCATTGTTACAGTGAAAAGACTGCTCATATTCTTCATCTGAAATCTTCTTTTTATTACTGTACTTATTTGTACACCCTTGGGGAATCCCCACACAGCTGCTGCAAAGGGCTCTTGGAAAGGGTGGAGGGGAAAACAAAGACACTTGCTGGCATCTGCACTACCTTGGCCTTGGCTGTGCCACAGCTGCTGTGCCCCTCAGTGCCCATCACAGGCTGTGCCTCTTCAGTAAAACACTGTTTTCACCCAGCACTTGCTCACCTGCCTTTCAGCTTCGGGGTTCGAGCAAAACAGCCCAGCCTTTAGCAAGGCTGCCCTCTCTGTGCCACTGACCTCTGGGAGGGGATCTGGGTAAAACCATCCAGTAAAAGTTAAATTTATAAAACAGGTTAAATAAATGAGAACTGATACTGACCTTTACTGCACATTTAAATTACAGGAAGCTTTTAAAATATATTGAGCATGTGAAAGGGATTTTTTTCTCTTCACCATAATAAGAAAATCTGTGTTGAAGACATATGTGCATCAGCTTTACTCATACTTTTAATTATTGAAGTAGTTAAGCAAGGATGAAGTAACTTAAGTGTTTTGGGTGCTTCTCTTCACTGTAAAGGAGGTTGGGAGACACTTGCCTGGTTTTTGCTATTTTTTTTCATGTGATAAAGGTGAGATTTCCTTAGAATTCTGGAGGCTGGGCCTGCAAAAAACTGTGATGCTTGTCATGACATCGGGGTATATAAACCTTGAAACTTAAACAGGCACTCTTGCTGCCAAAAAATGAAGCTTCCTATACAATTGATGCTACAGTAGAGGATAAGAGCATATTGTTTGAAAGATACAAAAAGTAGTTGCGAGAATTCAAAGTGGAAATATATTTGGTGTTAATCTCTGAACTGAGGAACAGACTTTGAGAGTGAAATTTTTTAAATGTGATTTATGGAAAAGAATTAATTATAAATATTCAAAATATAAATTCATCTGAAGCATAACTTTGAAAAAAATTTAAATGGACAACTCTGTGTGGCTGTACTATTTCAATATTGAAAAGAACACCTGTAGTAAGATGTTTTTCCTAAAACTTGCACTATTTTAATATAGAAAATTTCTCTTTACCTCTTCAGCACAACAGCAAACCCAAATACGTGGCCTGTGATATACTGTGACTTTTCACTGAACAGTGTGGTTATCTTGCTTTGGTCCTCCACCAAGCCCCATTCCCCTGCCTAAGGGCAGTTGGAATCCTCAAAACAAATGCTCAGCCTTGTAAGTCAAGTAAAAGCTGAGACACTGAATTGTTTGGTGTTCTTATGTACTGTGAAGTGAATAGGTAACCCAGGGAATAAAAACTATTTGGGGAATGCAGGCTATTCTCATCTTTTGGAATGAGCTTCTTGATCTCCCCATTCATATGGTCAGCTACAGAGCCAACACAAGCCTGCCTGCTACGCATAGCACACTGAACCTTCTCCCATGTGCAGCTGGAGTTTGGAAAGCCACAAATCTTTTTCTTTTATTTTCATGTGTACTTATAAAGGAATCAAATCTTATATATATATATATACATATTGCCATACTGAGTCAGTTTTCTGATGTTGCTTGTGAGCTTTCTTCATTAGATAACCACTTTCCCTGCCAAAACCCCTTCCTATGTAGTGATAGCCAAAGCAATAACACCTCAGCCCTTGTAACCTCTCAGAGCTCTTGTATGTGGTGTTTTATTTTAGCTTGTGTTACAATTCAGTACTCAATCAAGTGTTTCCTTAAACTGGTGAAGATTTCAGTTCTGAGGCTGGTCAGTGCCAATGAATTTCCAGTCTAAATGTGCCTAAAGTTTTAGATGAATGTATATGGAAAAAGGAAGTGATGAGGAAAGAACAAGCTCAGAAAAAAAGAGAAAAAATCCAAGCAAAGGACTGGGTCAGCACGAGTTTTATATGAGGCTGCAGAGCAGCCTTCTGGATTTTCCCTGACCTACATTAACTCATGTGAGGCCTTGAGCTGGCTGTGAGTTCACAAGGGTGACTTAAAACTTCTCTCCTATTATTGTTGTATCAAAAAATGCTGCCCTGGAAGCTGTTTGAAAGTGTTGTCTTTTTATTTGCTCCAAGCATGGTGTCCTGGGGACACACAAATTATATGGTCTGGCCAGCAAGGTTCTCTTGGTTTCTGGTGATCCTTAGGGCTGTTGCATAAACACCATGGCTACAAATAGCTGCCAAAAAATCTAAGTAACAAGGAAGTTGCACTAAACCAGCTCAGTCCCTGCTAAGCGAGGAGAAGTGACGACGTTAACAAAATCTTATTGTCAGAAATGGCTGTTGCATGTGTTTTCCCACACTTATGATGCAACATGGTAGAACTGAACCACAACACACTTGAGACTGAGAATCTTATCTAACTTTTGAGGCTGGAGGTTTATGTTCTACAAGAGACGACAGAGATGAAGACATGAATAGGGTATGAAATAGACAAGTCCAGTCTTAACAAATGGCTACCCCCAAAACAGACCAGAAAAACCTGAACATAATTACAAGGATTAAATGCCAGTCTTGGATAGGAGCCCTATGTGCAAGGATGGTTCAGTAATAAGATGCTTTCTAACTAAGCAAAATGAGTCGACAGTTTCTTCTGAGCATATCATTCAGTCAACACCCACCATCTCATTGCACCAACCCTGCCTCACTGAGATGGAAGGCTGCACTACAGGCCACTTGTTAGTCCATTGTGGCTGTGTTGTGTTAGGTGAATAAAACTTGCAGCAAATTAATGTTGTGACTCTTTATAAAATATTTTCTGTGCCTCCCATAGTGCATTAAAACTTGGTGTGTGTGTGTGTGTGTCTTCCCTAAATCATGTATTTCAGCCATTCTCAGGTTTACCTGGAAGTTATTCACTGCAGGAGATATTTAGGCTAGACTTTATCCTTAGTTTCTGGTTTCTTCCTGCTGGACATGAGGGATACCCTCCACTGAAGAGGATGTCGTCCACTTTTTAAGGCAAAAATAGTATTTTCCAGTGTTCTAAACAAATTGGCAGCAAAGGTAAGCAGTTAAAGTTGGTGCTGAGATGGAGTAAAGCAGTTTCTTGAGTGAAAAACTATCTTGTTTATAGCTATATAACTACAAGGGAGTAATGGACAGCTCTTCCTCAGTCTATTCTTATAAACTCTGATGCAGCTTTGCTGGGTGCTTAAAGTGCTTTTAAAATGCATTCTGCTAAACTTGCAGCATTTGCAACCCTCAGTAACACCACTTGCTTTGTTTTCCTAATGTTTCTGTAGGGTTGGGGTTGACCCAGATCAGGATCCTCCACCTACTAATGACAGCTTTCAAGTCTTACAAGGAGTAAGTAATTACATAACTTCTCTATTAGGCTGATCTTATTTTATAACTAAGACAATAGAGAACTGCAGAATGTATGCATGGATAAAACCTTTCTCTCCTAGCTGGCAAGTCAGTAGGGGATTTTGCTTTATAATATTGAAGTAATGCCCATGAAAAGCATTCAGTGGTGTTGGGTGTAATGCTGTCATGTTCACGTCTCTGTGTATACTTAAGGCATCACAAACCTTCCCAAATCTACTAATACACTCTATATAACTCTCTCCTCTTTCCTCACCTACCCAACATGCTGGCTTTTAGCATGCTACTGCATAAATAGTTCTCAGTTCAGAGGTAATACTCTTGGCTCCTTTTCCTTTAACTGACACCACATTTTGGCCCTTGGACTTGCTTAGAATCCAAGATTAAGTTTGCTAATCTGGTCTCGACTCTTGCATACCAAGCCACAAGGCAGCTGGATCCTGCCTGGACTACCTATTACCTGAGTGAAGCAGAAGAAGCACTGGAAAACTGCCATTGGTATTCAGCAAACTGTTGCTGGGAATCTTTAGTGAAGATTTCCATGCATCAGTAATTACCCTAGAGTTGACTTTTTTCCCCTAAAATACACTGCTGGCAAACAAGATCATTGGAAAAATGTTGTTCATAGCAGAATTTTCAGTTTTGCTCATCTATAAACTGAGTTGATTCACAGGAGGAGTGAAAGATCTGGGAAAAAAACCAAAACAGCTCAAAAATTCCTCAGGCTTAAATGGGAGTTTCCTCTGTCCAGACCTTGGTTTGCACTCTTCCAGAGTTCTGCTTGACACTGATTGCTCAGCAGCACAGCTGGTTGCTTATGTAGGAACCTACTGGTCACAGCTGAATGATGGGTGACTTTGGATCTAGGGGATGCTCAGGGAGCAAATGTTGTATGATGGTAATGGTGTTCAGGCTGATTGGAGATAGATTTATGTATTTGGGATTAGCTTTCTTCTTAGTGGTTTCTCCTGCCTTGGTTTTGTTTTGGTGTTTTTTTTTTTTTTTTTTATCCTTGCTTTTTCTTTCCCTGTTACATGTTGTAGAAGTAAGAGTTATTTGCTCAGGAAGCATCTCTTTCATTGAGGAAACTGCACTTTGGCATCTCTGTCTTCTTTGTAAAAGCCTGGGTCCAGCACAAAAAATGCTGAAATGGTGGAGCTGGCTACCAGTAAAAGTGAAGTTTGTTTTGTAACTATCTGGAAGCAACCAGAAGTCTGGGCCGCAAAACACCTTTTACAGTGAAGGCCACAATTACTGCATAAAACCAAGGTTAGGAAGTAGTATTGTGGTAAGATGGCTTTGGCCAGTCCAGTCTGAGCTTGTCAGTAATTGAGGAATTGCTTTAATGGGAAACAGAGCATGGGTATTCTGTTCTCATTCAGCGTCTGCTGTGGAAATACCTTGTTTGCTTTTTTTCCCATGTAAACATAAAGAACTTACCCATTTGTTTCCCTCTTTAGCTCTGCATTGCATTGCTAATGTAGTCCATCAGTCAGTTCCCTCTGGATTCATCTTTCTTCCACCAAGCCAAGATTAGCAGTATGTCACAGTTAAAGAAAATATATCATTTGGGATGGGGAGGGAGTGAAAATGTACTAAGCTTTAACTCTTGGTGGCTCATGGATTTTTTGCACATCAGAAGTGCACAGTGTAATTCTGTCTTGTTCTTTTCTGGTAGTTGGGAAGATGATTCACACAAGGCATTCTTCTGTTTTCCTGTGTTTAACTCTGGCCTCTGGCCACACACAACCCCCCCATCCCCAACCTCAACAACAAACAACAAAACAAAAACAGAAACATTCAAATCCTAAACAGTAACAAAAGTAAAAACAAATGCAGCTGCAGACCAGCTGGTGTGATGATTTGCAGCACAGCTAGTTAAGAGATTATATTTAACACTGTTAGCCCTTTCAAGGTTGATCCAGCATTTCTGAGATTTGCATGACCTCCCTCAATTTTAATCTTTATATGGATTCTTTGTTAAGCACGTTTCTTTTAAATGTGATCTATTTCATCAAGTTTCTGAGAATTTATCAGATATGGTAATGTACCCTGGTTCTTGCAAGGAAGCATCAGGCTTAAGAAAAAACCATCAAACCTAGACTTAGACCTAGAGTTAAGGAAGCCAACCAATCAATGAATAGGAATCAGTCTTGGAATATCAACGAGGCTTATTTGTCAGTTTGGAAGTTATTTCTATACCCATTCCTATACTAACAGTGAGATAAGGTTTTAGGCTCCAGGGAACTTGGTGGTAGAGGACTTATTAAGGTAACTTGAGTGCAGGGAAGACAGCCTGGTTTGCTGCAGTCATTTCTGCTCTTTCTAAGGAAAGTAAACTCAGTATAAGCAAATCTCTAAACAGCTTTCTTCTGCATTCCAAGTACAGTATTGAAGTAATTTGGCCTTTTTTGACAGGACATTATAATATAAATTATTGGAGTGTATAATTTTTGGTTTTTCTGCCTGAAGTAATTGAATATGTTTTTCTCTTACTTTTAGGATGGCCAAGATTCTGCGCAAAGGAACAGGATGAAGCAGGAAAGTGCTTGGCTTTTCAGGCTGTGGTATAGCTTTGACCACAAGTATCCTTTTGAAAACACAGCTTAGTTTCAAGGCATGAAGTGTTCACTTTTTTCCTTTCTATGTGCCCATATTTAGCCTTAAGCACTTGATCTTTCTACTGTTTGACTTTCTCAAGTATTTGACAGGCTCAAGGCACAGAACTGAAGCTGGAACTCACGGTCTCAGCAGTCAGACTTTTCCTTTCCCTGATGCATGGTGTGTGACACTTGCTGGAGGACAGAAACCAGTCAGCTCCAGGAGATGAAGTACCTTCCTAAACAATAAGACAGACAATTAACTATTTCAGGTCCTCTGATTTGTTCTGTTAATCAGTCCTCGTTTTCACTGATGCTCATAGCAAAAACTAGTTTTCCAGTTCATTGTACATGTCTAAGCCTCAACTCATTGCTCTACAGAGCCATCTGCTTTTGTGATGGAGTCCCAAAATCTGTGGCTGATTTCTAAAGAGGAAGTTCTGGAACTAAATAAACTAAGTGAGATCCAGCTCATCTCCTTAAGTATATCCAGAAATTACGCTGGGTGTTAAAGCAGAGTGTCTCTGAGTGTATACAGTACTGTACAACCTTTCTGAAGCTATTATTATAATATTTAGATCACCTTGCGTAAGATTCTAAGCAGTTTTTGTGTAGCTGTCCTGTATTTCATGCTTGTGGGTTTGGGGTTTTTTTAAATCTATTATATTTAATCAGTATGTCCTACAGCTGCTCCTCCACAACAGCTTACAGTCACTTATCAGAAAATGGCAAAGAAAATCTTGTGGCCATGGCAAGTCACTTACACCTAAAAACTCAAATTTCAATACTGAATTCCTAGTAAAATTTCTGGGGCAGCCAAATATACACCTGTGATAGGTGCCTAATGTTCTTGCAGCTTGCATATGAGTCTTTTCACTGGAGTCTTGGCCTTTGACTGCTGGGCTGGTCGGAGCACAGTAGTTTCTTTCCATGCCTTGTGCATGAGGCTTTTCCACCCAGGCAAACCCGAGTAGCATGCTGAAAATGTTTGGATCCTAATAGCACTTGCCTTTGTGGGATAAAATCTGTTTGTGACCAATGCTTTCAGATGCAGTAGTACTAACCCAAATCCCAGAAGGGAGTGTATGTATGAAATATTCATAAATGTTAGTAATTCCAAGTTAACTCTTTGACTTCTAGTGACTGGCCTCAAAGTGCCTCAAGGTCAATTTTTATTATTAAAAAAAAAAAAAAAAAGAGAGAGAGACTTTGGTTTTACAAACATGAAAGGATTTGACTGTGGCTGACTGCTTCTTTCTTGCTTTTTTAAGAAGGAAGCAGAGCTGTCCTCTTCCCCCTGCCTTTACAAAAGGGATGTGCCTGATGAAAGGAGTAATTGGCAATGCTGACTTCCCTCAGCTGATGCTTGCAGAGAACAGTCCCTCTCCAGCAGCTGCAGCAAGGGCAGGGGGAGTGTCTGGAGAAAATTACAGCCCAACTACCTGCTTCACAGAAACTTAAAGGATCCTGATAGTGCATTCCTTTTTTTTTTTTTTCTTTCTCAGGGGGGACTAGCAATATTTAGGAAAAGTTTCTGTGAAGTTTGTGGCAAGGAAACTGACATTAAGAGGCAAAACTGTCTTACTGTATGTTAGAGATAAAAGTCTGCTCCTTCTCCTGGGAAAAGGCATTCAGATAAGCGTTGGCTGGGTGGGCTTAAATTGCACAGATGAGATCATCTTTAGAATTGCCACCTCTATATCCACGGCTAAATGTCAAAAATTTTTTTGCCAATGCATCCACTTGGTTTCTGGGTAGAAAGTCAGACTGTCTCAAAATTCACTTTTTGCAAGAGAGCTTAACTTGAAGAAGATGCGAGTAAGTGATGGAAAAGTGTGTTCCAAAGCTCTGTACACATGGGTATGGAGGAACTTCATTCCTGTGGAATGCAGAGCTCATTTATTTTTGTGGACTGTTCCCTGGGTTCACCCCCAACTGTTAAACGTTGAGAAAACTGCAACTGTGATGAAGTAGCAGATGTCTTTAACTGGGTTTGTTTTTTCACGGCTGAGTTGCTGCCTGTCTGGCACAGGACAGTGTGGAGCCTGGGTTAGTGCAAGGGTGAAGAGCTTGTTTCTTTCCAGGAATGGGTGTAACCACACCCTCAGTGAAGGAGGAAAGGAGGAAACATAACTCTGCTCGAGTAAACAGCTATGCCAGGCTCTGCTACAGGGAAGGGATAGCTCTCTGCTAAAACAGCCCCCTTTTTAACCACTTCTTTGCCCTAAGTGTCTTCATGGGTTGGGAGGGAAACTCTTATATTTGCATATAGACTTGATTCTCTCTGTGCTTAGAGGCCTAAGAAAGTAACTAGAATGCCTGCAACTTATATATTTTTATTTAAAATAATCAGATTGATTCATGTGCCAGTCATGATCAACATGCTGCTCTTTAACAGACACCCTGCCAGTGGGTATTTTTCTCAGGCATGTCATCAGTGTGGACTACTCATGAAAAGTATGGATTTACCTGAGAGCAGACCTGTAAAAGAAGTGTAAAGACACTTTCCTTTCCCACCCCCATGTCCCCTCAGTGTAATCTAGGTAGCACTGCTTTCCTTCCACACTGTGGTCCATGGTTCTTGCACACAGTTTTACCCCTGCTCTTCTGAGGGGCTGTGTGGTACGGTATGTGCACTGCAGAAATGTCTGTGAGCATTACCAGGGTAATATCTCTGGTTGCACCTCTGTGGCTCAGTAACCAGCAGATCAAATGGCTATACTGCTTTGAGGATGTTGAATGAGCAGGAATTTTTTTTATTTCCTTATGTTGAGCCACACAGGAATGTCACCTTGTTCCCTCTAGCTTGCAACATTGACATCTTGCTCCCTTCTTCAGACCAGAAATACTCTTGGACCTTTCAACACTAAAGCAGCTTTGCTTACTCCTTTTAACTTGAGAGCACAGAAGCTGGAAACATTGCAACTATTTGAAAATCATAAGAAGAAATTTAGCTAGTTGTCCTCGCAGAAAACGAGTGAGTAACGAAACTGCCCTTGAAACAACCAAGGGGAGAATGTTGGGAGGGTGCTTTATGCATACAATTACTATGTATCACAGTTCAAAGGCAGAATCTCATTTATGTACAATTGTCTCTTTATTTTCAATAGCAGTTTTTGAGCACTGGTGTGTTTTCCTTAACTACTTAAGTTATTTAAAGCCAATCCTCACTCACAGTGGCCCTCCGTTGACCACAACGCTGCCCAGCTGGTGTGGCCTGATAGCCCATTGTTTGACAAGTCCCCAGGTTCATGATGTAAGTAGAATAATTCAATACTTCTTTGTTTTGTTTTCTATTTGTTAAACTTCAGCAAATCAGTGCTTTTTCTTTTTAGGTAATGTCCTGGTTTCAGCTGGTCTGATAGACATGCCTCAAGAAAGTGCTGGTTTTCCTAGGCAGAAAAGATTTAAGATACTCTCCCCTGAGGCAAAACTTCTGTTGCTTGAGATCAGGAATTATCTTATTGTTCAAATACTACATTAGAAAAGTAACATTTAAGGATATGGGGAAATTACAGGCCTAGTCAATAAGCCAGTTCAGTGAATCACTTCAAAATATTCAGTTCCTTCTCAAGACTTTTGGACAAGATTCTTTTCCTGTTACTGCTAAACTTTGAGGTCTCCTCAGAAATGTCACTGACATATTTACCCAGCTGGAAAAAAAACCTGGTAGTGCTTCCCTTCATTGTTTCCACTGCAAAATTTGAGATCAGATTTCAGAAACTGTTAATGAGTTACTTATCTCAGTCTAGCAGGTCTACACTGTCTTTATAGCCATGTCTTGCAATAAAATTAATGCTCTATTCTCCTATTACTCTTGCAGGATCCTGATACTTGTCATTCCTTTCTGTAAAGTGCTTCCAAAATCTACAATTTTCATGAGCTGCTTGTAAATAAAACCATAGTACTATGTGGGATATCTCAAATGTGCAGGTTCTCGAGGATATTAATACCTCTATGATCAAATATTCTTGGACCAGTTGTCTATTAATCCTTTCCTAGAGAGTTATTAATTCTATTTGCCTACATTTCTTTCTGGGTATCATTAGCATCTTACTTGTACCTGATAGAAAAATGCCAAAGAACTTTGAGATACCTGTTGCCCATCTGGAGCTATTAGTAATGCAAGAAATTGGCCTTGTTCCCATCTTTGCAATGGCACTGGAGGTCGTAAAACATGTCCAGGTTAGAAGGTATCCTAGACCAATTATCCTGCTTGTGCATTACCCATTACCCATTACATATGTCTGTCTATGCATGATCTTATGAGAGCAATTGTCCAGTAACTGAGGATCTAACCAGAATGAACATGCAAGTTTTGACTTCTGTTTTCTCTAATAGTTGGGCTCTTCTTTGTTTTCTTTTTTTTTTTTTTTTCCCTCATTACTCATCATTGTTGGCTACTCCCAGATGTGGAAACTTGTTATTTAATGGATTGGCTCAGTGATACACACGTGACATTAACTTCATTAAAAATGCTTATAAGGTTGTATACTTTGTTAATGTGTATAATGTGGAGCTTTCATATTGTTCTCTTTTCTGTTCCTACTTCAGTGCAGTGCTACATTTGTCTTAGGAAAGAATATGATGTTGAAGTTTAATTTCTAGCTTCTTTTCAAGATTTCTGAACCCTGCAGTTGCTTCTTGTTTCTTTACCTGGCTGGCTTTGCTGCAACACTTAGTTATCACATTTCATTACTGGTTAAAAAGCTGTGGAATCTTTTTGCCTTTCTATTAAATGCAGGTGAAGCAACAGAGGCAGCCATGTCTCTGTGGGGACAGAAACTGCTTAGAATAGTGCTTTTGTGAGGTATTTCCAGGAAAATTAAATGGTACACCTGTGAGAATTAAAGACTGAAGATTTTCAGTTAAACAAACAAACAAGCAAAAAGTCTATAAATACTTAATGAAGTATAACATAGCTGTAAAATATGTTTCCCAAACAAGTATTAAATCCTGGATCTCATTCTAGGTGCATGTCTGAGCTATGCTATCTATATAGAGAAGAAAGCAATAAGTATGTGGCTATGCTAACTGCATATTTGTATGTTGTTTTTAGCTTTTGTCATTTTGTTTTGTTTTTCTCCTCTGACTTTATCACAACCTTACTTAGAATTTGCTCTCACTTCCACAAGTGGGAGTAGGTCTTTCTAATTAAATGCCAAAGGGCGGTTCAAAAGCCTGAAAGTCAAATAATCCTACAATGCAGCCCACCCACAACTTACTCCTCAGCATGAGATCGTGTCCTCTAAGCTTCAATTTGCATGGAGTATGTGTAAGGCTCTGAGTCAGCCCACAGGGGTGAGGTGCAGTGGATTTTTTCCAGGGATGATGTTACTGATGTTCATCGCTCATGTTCTCTCACTGCTTTTAAGGCTGTGCCATGGGCTGTTTCCAACCCAGACAGACAAGCTGGAATTTAAAGCATGAAAAGTTGCTGCTGTTAGCAGTTAAATTTTGAAAATTATAGTTTTCAACACCAGTTTCTCATCTGGTGTTATCTTCAGTGTGTGACCAGTTGGCAGGGCTTTCCAGCTTATCCCAAACTGATGTAGGTCAGTTTTTTTCCTTTCCTTTTGAAATGTCCTTTGAAACCTTTAGTAATTCTCTGTTCTATCAGTCATTTATCCCAACTGAAAGAAGCACTCCTGGGGATGCTTGGTTGTTGTTGTTTGTTAGTTTTGGGGTGTGTTTTGTCTTCCACACTTAAGAGAAAGTATATATATTGCACATACACAATATGACAACTTGGTATGAAACTAGAAAGAATTGAAGTAATTTATAAATCTGCAAGCCCACTGAAGAAACTTAATTTGCAGTCTTTGGAGAGATAACTCTCAAAATGGGTAAGAAAACTGTTCAGCCAGGCTTCCCTCTTCCCCCTCCTTAATGGTTCTAGCTTCACAGCAAAAATTGCTTCGTTTCCTTAGTGAATTTAAATTCACCTGAGAAAGAGAGAAACTAAATGGAGCATCAGATTTAAGTTGGAATATATTTTCTGTGCATGGTACTTGGTGCTTTCATTTTGGAACCATGAGATAAGTAACTTCTGATGCAAGTTTTGTTATCTGTGATGCCTGTGTTGTGTTCAGCACCAGCAATTGTGATGACTGCCAGCACTTCGCACATGCATTGTACTTTGCTCGTGGTTTAAATAAAGACAGGCTTGTAAGAAGTAACTCATTTTAAATAAGCTTTAATAATAAAAAACCATCTCCGGCATGCATTCTTAGGAGTATGAACAGCTTTTACCACAAACAGGGTAGACTGCAGGGAGATCCCTCAAGGTTATGATCAGCACATGAAAGCAGAATTCAGGCTTTTGCAGAGTTTTGGATTCAGGTCTTCAGTCATTCTAGTGTGTCAGTTTAAGCAGTGAAGTTTGGACTTGTGTTTTTTATGAGTGAATTGAAGCTTTTCCTACAGAACCGTAGGGGATTGCAGAGGCCTGTTTAGGGTTATTCTTGGGAGTATTTCAAGTCTCTGTGGATCTATTTGGATACATTTCCTGTCTTCCTTGAAAGAATTGTTCATGCTGCATGAAGCACGATAGGTTTATTCATCCATCCTCTTTGTTTGCAAACACAGTAAATCTGTATAGTACATGACATTTTTCGTGGGTGTTCTCTGGGGAAATATATGAAATAAAATGCATGCTCCTTGCAGTATTATTCAGAATGGAAACAAATAAGTGGAACTTGGCTTGTACAGGGCAATGTTTGTTCACTACCTTGAGAGACCAGTGTTTCCCTGGAATTGTTCATGTTTATGTAAATGTAGCCAGGGACAAACCAGCAAAGACTGAGTTAGGACTTGCCATGTAATATAAAGCCTGTGACCTCTCTCAGTATCGTGCTTCCAAGAGCTTCTCAGCCTTTTGGGGAAGCTCAAGTGTAGTGTGTTCTTATCAGTTTCTTATCTGGTAGGTGGCTGCAAGGATTCGCTGTTCAACAGCATTGTGGAGACAGAAGGTGCTTTGGGAGCTTGCTGCAGCCACTTCACACGTGGCCCAGGTACAGCCACACCTTCTGGTGCTCTGTTAGCCCTGCCTTCCCCTCCTCGGCGCTTCTCCAAGGGCAAACACCATGAAATGGAACCTGTGATAGACCCTTGCAGCTTCTTCGACTTTTTAAAACATAATCAGTCAACAGTCACAAACTAACTGCTTCTTGCTTATTTTTCTGATTTTCATCCTTATTTGAATGTCTCTTCTTCAAAGCGATATATATCCAGATATCAGATTTTCTTAAACTGATTATTTTGTGACCCTTTTAATAATTTAGGTCTCATACCTCAGGCTTTTACCTTTTTTGCAACTAAAATATTGCAAAGGCTGTTTCTGCCAATTACAGTTGAACCCTTTCATTTCTGCCTTTTATTTTTCGGTTTAGGATGGTGCCAGTTCAGTGTTTTCTTTGCAAACAATGCAAGCAAGTGTCCTAAGCTGTACTGCTCTTTGAGAATAGTGCTATCAGACTAACCCTGTCACAAGAAAGCAATGATAAATTTGGATGCCATGAAGGTTCTGACCAGTCAGCATTCCTTCAAAGTAGGGCTTGCCTTGCACCCTACACTGAACTGCACCATTTCTTTCCTTGATTTTGGCAAACTTCTGACACCTCTTTTACTCCTTGTTAGTTAAATATTCTGTATCATCTCGAGGCTTCTGCTGCTTTATTCTGTCAAATTATCTTCTGACATAATGACAGGAAGCTTTCCCGGGAAGTTTTGTTTAGCCAGGAGCTGCATTTTTCATCATGGACAGGTTAATCAGCATTTTCAATCTCCAGTGCCCTGAACTCCTGTTCTGCAGCAGAGGCAGGGCTTTCTCCTCACGCTGATCACAGACATCCCATCTCACATGGCCCGTGCTCCCTTTCCTTTGCCGCAGTGCAAGAAAATAATGTATTTTGAGAACACAGCCTGATTGGTGTCCAGCCTACCGAGGGAACAGCAATACACACACATTTCAGCTAAGCAGTATGGAGGAAATAATTGCTTTCAGTTGCAAGAAAGCAAGCTCATAGTACTGATTAGAATTTCCGTACAATATGAAGAAAGTTCATTTTCTAACCAACTCAGCTATTTTGCCTTTTACCATGTTAAACAGCAGTGGAACATGGTACAATTGCTTGTTGTTGTATTATGCTGTAGTAGAGAAATTAAGTGCTTTATTACACTTCAGCAATTTCTATTCTGACTATATATTTCATCCCATCTCTGCCAAAAAAAAAAAATCACAGGGTTTTGTGAGCCACTTTCTTAAATGATTTTGAAAAGAAAACACACCAGAACTAGTTACAAAACTATAAAGCAAGCATTTTCTTGTATCCATCCTTTATGGCTCAGGAGCATTCTCAAGAACTAGGTCAAGTAATTATTTAGTAATAGGTAAAAGTAAGGGGATAGTTTGAAAGAATATTGTTAGTTCTTGATGTATAACAAAAGAATGTTGAGGAATCCTTGAATGTCAAGATTTTGGGCCCTATGGCTTTGCATGAAAAGTTTACTAATAACTTTGACAACAGATGCACAGATGCAACTCTATCTGGAGTGACTCAACTGTGATTGATCCCCAGTCTTTGTCCTGTACTGCCTTCTAAATTGTCATGCAAAACCCAATACGTACCGCTCATCTCTTGCACTTTTGGTGTGCTTCCAGTGCTGCTAAATCCTGGGTTACCCGTTCCATAACCCAGTTCTTGGCTTCAGCTCCCTCTCATCTCTCCCCAGTAGCAGTAGTTATACAGGGAACGGTAAGCTGATTTGCAAACACTGGGTTCAAGGTTAATTTTAACATTTCTTAAGGTGGAGCCTTATCTCTTCTGTATTGACATGTAGGTAAATTCTTCAGTTACGTTCTGAGCAAATAAAGGTGCTGTATACAGTTATTTCTTTTTTTCTGTTTTTCAGAATCAGGAACAGCTTAGAGAAGAGGATTCTGATTTTATTCTGAATGATGGTGACCTTACCGTGACATATGGTGATACAACAATAACTGCAAATGGTTCTTCTGGCCCCCATACAGCTACCACTAACCTTGACAGCAGGAGAACAAAAAGTAGTTCAGAGGAAGCACTGGAACGTGATTTGGGAGCAGCAGATCATGAAGTTACAAGCAGGGGTACCCGGCTAGTATTTCCTCTGGAATACAATGCATGATTACTGACTCAAAATAACTCCTGCTCTGTGAATGGATCAAGGAAGACTGCAGGCCACTGTGTCACTTGAGGTGGGGGTGTTTATTTAAACAAGTTAACATGCATAAGTGGTTTTACTAGGGTCTGAAGATGTCACCTATTTTTTACTCAAGATGCTGACAGTGGGGTTTTCTAAATGTCTGAAAACAGGCAAATGAGAAAACTGGTTTATTCTCCTCTTTCCAACTGCTTATCAAATCCAAGTATAACTAGCATGCTGCAATTGTCTTGTTCAGCTGCAGCAGCTCTCTCTCTCTGAAGAGAGGTACATGAAAACGTTGTCACAGAACTGAGCTTGTCTTGGCTTAGCTTGAGAATGTGAAAGGACAACTATAAACTTGATAATAATTAAGAGACAAAGAAGATTGTGTGTGTATCTGAATGTGGAGAGATCCATTGTTAACTTCTCTTGTGAGGCTGAGGAAACTCAAGTGAAATGGGACAGTAAACATTAGGACTACAGATGCGTGAATGAAAGACTGGAAACCTGTTACTGCAAACTGTACTTAATCTATTTCAGGGAAAAAAAAGGGAAAAGAAGATTTCTTCGCTGGCCAGCTGTTTAAATAGAAAGGCAATGAGAGCTACTTGTCCCTTTAGCTTTGGACAACTTGACTATTACTCTTAGCCTAACTTCTAGTGCCTCAAAAGAAAAACATCCAGCTTCCTGTGGTCTAAGATGTACCTCAAGCTGACATGAGCCTGGAGCCAGGCTCTCTTGGTAGCAGTGACGAAGTAAAATTTTCTTTCATGTGAAGATATTTGGAAACTTGGGCTGGGGAAAAGAGCAGACAGGAGGAGGGGAGAAAAAAAGAGAGAGAGAGGCAGTATTGAACTTGCATGGAACCAGGAGGTTTCATATCACTCAGAAGAATCCATGGACTCTGCTTACAGTTCTTGTGTGTGATAAACAGCAAACATCAAATTAAACAGACAAACAAATACTACTGTTTTTACCATTTGTGACTATCCTAAAAGAATGCTGTTTACCCTTGTTCTCTTTTGCAGAGTAGATGTGAAACTTCAGTGGGACATTGCACAACAGCGTATAAGCTACAGAAGTGATGAACTGTAGTATCATCTTAAATGTGAAAAGGAAAATTCTCTGACTAGTATTTAGCCCACTTACACGTAGGCTAGCTTTAACTTATTGCTAAATGCTTTTTAATTTCTAGATGAGGAGATAATCATTGTCTTTGCCAATAGCTGAAAATGTATGCTTTGAAGAGCCTTCAGCTATTTAAAGCATGCTAAAATGTGATTTCATTCTCATGTCTCAAAAGATTTATTTTTTTAAAGATTTCTGTGGCCCACTAATGTGATGTAATATCAGTTTGTCCAAAAAGTGTGTTTTTCTTGCTGCCATTTCAGTTGTTCCTCTCATAAAATTATGTGTGAGTAAATACCCACCCTGTTTTTCCTTAACTATTAAACTTATTGGGCTAACCTCAGTACGAGAAATTCCTGCTGCAGAGAAACTTTGCAGTTGTGTTGTCCAGTCTGCTTTCTTTCAAATATGTTCTCTAATGAGTGATCTACCTCCCTGTCTGTCACTCCAAGGTAAATTTATAAAGGGTATTGATCTGTAATGATTGTTTCACGTTATTAGGAAAAGACACATGAGTAAACCAGGAGTCTTTTTGTGGGAAAATTGTAAGACCAATATAGAATCACAGAATATTCACAGTTGGAAGGGACCCACAAGGATCATCCAAGTCCAGCTCCTGGCCCTGCACAGAACATCCCCAAGAATCACACCATGTGCCTGAGAGTGTTGTCCAAACACTTCTTGAACTCTGTCAGGCTGGTGCTGTGACCACTGCCCTGGGGAGCTGTTCCAGTGCCCAACCACCCTCTGGGTGAAGAACCTTTATCTAATATCCAAACTAAACTTCCCCTTACACAATTTCAGGCCATTCCCTGGGCCCTGTCACTGGTCACTACAGAGAAGAGGTCATTGCCCCTCCTCTTCCCCTCATGAGGAAGTCATAGACTGTGATGAGGAAGCTTTGTTTGTAAATGGTGCAGAGTAACAAACCCTGATGAAGATTGCTGAGCAGAACAACTCCTTTTCAGGTCTGCACATGTTTTGCACAAAAAAAAGCCAATTCTCTTCACTTCCCTGGGAGCAGAGGCAGTTTATCAGTTAAAGCTGAAGGGCCATGAGCAGATCCTGTGACTGCCAAGAGCACTGCTCCAAACAGGGGCATGACACTGGAATTTTCAGGGTACTTTCCGTGAGAGGTGTTCCAAGCACTGCTGATGCTGGCTCCAGGAGTAGCTCTGGTGCTCAATCACCAGTTATCAGGAAGGAGGAACACTATGACAAGTGTGTTTACACTGTGTGTTACATGTCTACTATGCAATGAAAGCTGGCTTTTCTGATCAGCCTGAACAAGGGTGAAGTATCACATACTTGGTACTTGACCAAGTCTAGCCCTGTTCCAAGGATGCATGTTTTCTGGCCTAGGAAAAGACAAAAAAAAAAATTCTATTTACTTTTACAATGAAGGAATTACCTTTGGGGAAAGGACTGCAGGAATTTTAACTAGAGGAGATAAAAAAAATTCTTTTTTTGGCTGAACTTTCGAAGAGTTATCTGAAGCAAGCAAATAGCAAAGGTTAAAATGACATCTATTATTAATGAAATTATGGCTATTATGGTTTTACTCCTGGGGGGGGAAGGAAAGCTCTCACAGTAGGAATTCTAGCAACCTTAACGGATATTGTGAGCTGCTTATGCTACTTAGGAGGCCAGATTCTGTGATTTATGTCTTTGTAATCATATTGGCATGGTCCTTCTTGTATAATACCAATTTAACTCTAATTGCAGTCTTTCTTTAGACAGTATAGGTCAGGAGAGTGTCTTTTAGTCTTATTCTGGACAGTAAACCCCTAGGAACTAATATGCTTCACATGCCTTTCAAAGAAAGGTTCAGTGTTTCTTTTAACTCTGAAGCAGCTCCCTGGAATAACATGCTTGACCTCAGCCTTGGCAGACATGGTGTCTGCTTCTGCACAAGTGTGGGAATGGAATTTGGATACTCTCAAGCCTAAACTTCATATGCTTTTCTTTAACATTTGGGGGAGGACCTTTTTGGGGGAGAAACCAGAGAAGTTACAGATGCATCAGCAGGGAGTATTCCTCTCCAAAATTACTGAACTCATGACCCACTAAAACTTCAGAAGAAAGGGAAGACAACCCATGACCAGGAGACACAGACCATCCAGGATAAAAGGAGCCAGTAACTACCCTGGACTGGCTATGAACAATCTTGGTCATAATTGGACTTGCAGAAAGTAGGACAAAGCTGCTGAATAGGTTGAACACATTACTGAGTCGAAATCATGTAGATTAACAAATTCAAATATCCCAGTCTCGAAAAATACTCTTTGTAAGAAGCAGTCCATGCTAACCTTATTTTCAGTGCAGAAGCAGGGTCTTGCTTCCCAAGGCTGGGGGAAAGCTTCATATGATGCAGTGAAAAACCACAGATAGTTCTTGGTCTGGAATTTTTGGGAGTGCCATTCTAAAAAATAACTTCCAGGAGAAATAAGCCTGCAAAGTGAAAGAGGAGGAAAGTGTGGAGGAAACAGTGAATTACAAAGCCAGGAAATGGCTTAAACAGGCAGCTCCACTGTGGGAACAGCACTGTAAACAATTGCTATTCTTAATCTTGCAGTTCTAAATGCTGAGAAGCTATGTTGGCTTCTGCATAACCTATGTAAAACAAGGGCAGTGGGATAATGCAAAAGTAACAAAACCACCCCATCCTAAATGATCACAAAATCAAATGCTTTTACAGGGCAGCACTGACTTGCTTCTACTCCAGAGTAAGGCAAGTAACTTTGAATATTTTTTTTAAAGTGACCTCACATCATTACTATGTTTTCTTGATTCTAAAACACTTTAAATAATTTTGAGAGCAGTTCTACGGTAACATTAGTGTGATAAACATGGATGTGCCTTATGAAACATGCACACATGCAGACAGGATGCAAATGCCTGTCTAATATTTGAATCTGTGTTGCAGACTCAAATGATATTTTATATCTTCATTTGATACTTGCAACTTATATAAGTTTTTGTTATGGAAATTAAACAGTTGTGACAAAGCAATTGAATATTAGAATCAGTTCAGATTTTCAGGTAATAAAATGATCTGTCTGGTTTGGCTGCTTTATTCACTCTTCCTCTGATACTGTCTTGATAATAATCTATTTTGCACTGCCCCACATGGACTTGCTGACATCCAAAATGCCAGTGGGTTTGAAGCTTTATCTAGGGACTGAGTGTTAACTGGGAGAGACAGCTCATTATAATTTATACTGGAATAAAATACTTTATTTGTTGCCTGCACTGTCTCTGTCAGGGAACTTGCTGGTGGAGTAAGGTATCTGCAGGGGAGAGAAGCCCTGCCTTATTGAATACCTGCCTAAGCTGTCATGGATAAAGCCAGTGCTCCTCTCAGGTTCCTGTGCAGTAGTACAGAGCCAGAAAGGATTTCTATTGGTGCATGCAAGGGACCAGCAATCTTTGTCCTAGGAAAATTAAAAATATTTGGGTTAGTTCTAGCTTTTATTAACACAATACTTTTAAATTTAATTTTCTGAAGCTCCATTTCCAGCAGTGTTTTAACCTTTTGGAGCTTGAAAATGTCACATATAAGCACATTGGATATAGATTTTAAAAAAGGAGGGAGGGAGGCAGAATAGTTAGACTTCACTTTAGTGCCTGAGTACAGTTTCAAAGCTATGCTACATTGCTAACTTATGCAAATTTGATTAATTAAATGGCAATACATGGAAATGCTGCATTAGAAGGTCACTTTCCAACTTCTAATTGAAAAAAAACCCTCCAGATTTGCATTCCCTCAGAGAAAGTGAATGCCCAACTTAAAAGGATTTTGCTGCAATGTTAAAATGCTTAACTTTAGGCTATGAGAAATAAATTGGATTTATTTTTTAACTAGTTAAATCTCTGAAGTTGTTATTGCTGAGGCAGGGAGAAGTAGGTCATGCAGTTCCATATTTATGACTTTTGTTTCCAGATTTTAGTTTAATCAGGGAGGTTATCCTCCACTGCCTGATTTTGAATTTCAGTCCTAAATTGCTTGGCTTGAATGTCTTGATGTTGACACAGATTAATACCAGAAAGCAGAATACCAGAAGACATTCTTTGGGCTCGCATCAGCCGATTAGTAATAGCTGTTGTGAAATAGCAGCTTCCAGCACACGGGGTCACTTGAGGTAAGTTTGTCCGATTTGAGTTTGGGACATCAGAAGTGAACAAAGAGAGGTAGAATCACATAACCCATAGCTGGGTGGAGCAAGGAGAATGTAAGCCATCTGAGGATGTTCCAAATTTGCTTCCTTCCTTTTAAGGGAGACAGGCTGCTGTGCCTTGCTTTTGTAGTTACAGGCTGGGTACTACAGGTTTCCTGTTAATTAATTTTGGTCTGGTAATAATGCTCAAAATCACAAGCAGCATTTAACCTGAATTTTCAGTTTACCATTCTTGTACCTCTTACCCTCTTGTCCCTAAGATATAAATATATCAGTAATATTTCAGGAGGTGTCTTAGGGTTATTTCAAACATAAAAATGCACTAGGTATCCTAATCATATCATGCTGTCCTAAGACTGCTGTGATAGATGATCTGTCTAGTACTTTAGGCACTTGAGTTCCCTTGAGGCACCTAAAGCCTGCATGGTAGGATAGGTTCGAGCTGGGGGCAGACCAACTGCTGTCAGGGAGGGCTGTAATACATCTTAAATCCTCTCCTTCCAGGAGATAAACACGGCTTCTTGTGTGCAAGAAACTGGGTGCTACTGCACCAAATGTCTTTAACAGTGCTGAAGAAATTTCTGTAAGTGGAGGTTAGTAGAACCTGGATATAGTACTGTATCCCCTGACTCATCCTCTTTGTCATGCTGGCAAAGCTGCACAACAGCTGTTCTTTCAATATTTGTACTTGAAGCAGTGAGGATGTGAGGAGATCAGCAACTCTGCAGTACCAGGGCTTGGTTTCTTGGTCTTCAGCACACCAGTGGTGTGCAGGTCTCCGAGTCCTGCTTTGGGAGCTCAGGATCCCAAAGAGGTTAAATGGCAAGGGGTTATCATTTAAATACAACAGTGGGTGGGGAAGAGAGAGAAAACAAAATATTGTGAAAGCTCTCCTCGTTGTGGGGATTGTAGTAGTGGAGGATGAGGAATAAACACCTGCTGGGCTTTCTGACACTGGCTGGCTCGTGTACAAGCTCGGTTGAACTTTCATTCATGTGGACAAGATACTGCAGTAACTTCAGCTTTGAGCATCTTGGCTGAGGCTTCATCCAAGCATTCTTTTCTCAAGAGAAGAAATTTTAGTGCTGCTTGGAACTCCTGCCCTGTCAACAAGTTTCAGGTTAGGTATGAAGATGGTGTTGCTGTTCTAAGTCAGCATCATCTTTCTATTTCTTGTAACTTCCTTACTTCAAACAGACCCTGGAGTCACTGGGAAGTAGCAAGTACAAGGTGGTGGTAGCTTTTGTGGAGTTCATCGTTTCACACTGAGTTACACCATTGGCTGCACTAGAACAAACAATCATAGTTGTCATTTGTAGTCAAGTCAGAAATATATCTTCTCTTCTTATTTGCATGATACTAATGCAAAACTTACTGTGGCCTGACATGTTTGTGATACACATAAACTTTAACTCAGAAGTGAAAAAGGCTGTCACTGTCAGGTCTTTCGTCAAGGCAAAGACTTGAGCAACTCAGCCTTCTTCTCACAGTACAGAACTGATTTGGAGTTCCCTTCCTTAAAATCTAATTAATGGTTCCCACCTTGGAGCATCCAACAGTTGCTTTGATACTCTTGTCTTTTAGGAAGGGTTGCAAGGTACAACAAAAAGTAAACATTATTATGTGGAGAAATAAAATACAGATTTACATCAACATGGCTGGGATAGAGAGGTTTTATAACTTTTCTAAATCTGTTCTTAGAAAGAGTAAACATGCAGACAAAGGAGGTCTGGATAATTTTATAATATATTTGGAAAGTTTTTTCTCAAGAAGCCTTGGCTCACTGCTGTCTTAATTACAGTTGGGAGATGAATCTATGAGGATTAATAACTGACCACTTATTCTCTGTTCTGTTTCTTATATTTTCACCAGTTTTCACCATGGAGAGAAATTAGCAGCACTGTCATCACGAGATTTTTAGGGCTGGATCTGGAGAAGGGAGTCATAGCAAAGTGAAAAATGTGGGGGTATTTAGTTAATTTAGGAACCCAAGGTTGATTGTAAAATGGAGCATTGTGCTTAGTGAAAAGCCTCTGCAGGGCATGTGCACCTACAAGAGCAATGGCCTATAGAACAGCTGCTTGTCTGTAAGAAAGAGCTTGGAACCACCCTGGTTAGTGTTCAGAAGACAGCAGGAGTGATTCAAAAGACAATGCTGAGGAGGGAAGCCAAACTCACAAACCATCTGTTGCACTATAAATCCAGTGCAGGAGCTGCCTGCCAGTGCTGTCCAGAGCAGAGAAGAGTGGGTGGCTTTGCCCGTCCTCTGAGAGGATGTGAGGTGGAGCCTTGGCAGAGTGCCAGCTCCAGTGTGAGATACCACAGGAGAGTTATCTTTATCTTGCACTATCCTATCATCTATAGTCAGTAATTTTTCAGTATGCTAACATCAGCTGAATATTTGAACTGGATCAAACAAGCAAGGAGTGGAAATAATGAAAAGAGATGGTGATCAGAATTTAACTCTGCTTGAAGAGCTACAGACATTCTGTACACTGATTTTCTTTCCCCAGCCATTCTTTATTTTCTTAAGCGTACTTAATAAAGGATAATTGCCAATCTAACATTGCTTCTGTTCCAAGACTAGGGCACCTCTGCTACAGCTGAGCTCAATATTCTCAAAGCAACTGAATTTTGTTAATCCAGGTATCTATTATTTTTCCTAACCAAGAGTGAGTTCACAAAGTAAAAACTATTCCTGCTAAACTAATCCAAAGTCCAAGACAAAGTGATTTCTGAGAAGCACTTAAAGTAAAATAAGTCATGTGTGTTTTTGAAGTTAGAAGCTGTTTTCTTTTTCTTTTAAGAAGAATTTTAAGAGGAACAAAAAGTGACAGCTTACATTCAGTTTTTGTGTAGGGTAACACTGGAAAATATGATCATTTCTATATATACTATGTGTCCTGAGACATTTGATCAATGAAATAAAATTATCAAATCAATCCCTATTAAAAATCTTGAAGCCACACCTGCTCTCTTGTTATGGGACAAGGAACAGAATTTAAATACTAAATGATTACATAAAATCTGAAAAAGGTAAACCTGAGGTAAACGTACAGCTATCTTGAAAGCACCTTTTATTAGGGAACGGATGAGTAATTAAACACATGCCTCAGCTATAGAGAGAAATTTGGTTTATGGCATGAAATTTTCTATAACAATTGCAGTACTGAAATGCACCTGTCTTTTGCTAGAACTCCCAGCCTCATCTGCCCAGCAGTGCTTTCAGTTTTTACACTACGAGGAGAAAGCACTTCTCCATGGTTTGCTGTGCCCACCTTTGCTCTGTATGTTGGTAATCCTGTGCAGACAATTGTTTCTGTGCTATTACAGCAGTGAGTGTGTCTTGTGTGGTAGGTTTCAAAACAGCAAACAGAAGTTGCTCTCAGTAGGAAGCAGAGCTTTCCTGGTGCCCTTCACTGTGCAGGAGGTAGCCAGCTCCTAAGCACTGGACCAGATGGATGCTTGGGGTTGGATGCGGCTGCGGAGCTCCAGCCACCTGCTCCCACCCAGGCCCCTCGGGACTCAGACCTTGATAGACCAAGTGCCAGCTGGGTTAACTGAAGAGTGGGATTTGAACTGTGTGTATCCATGGTTTAACCCCAGCCAGCAACTAAGGCCACACAGCCACCTGCTCACTCATCACCAGTGGGATGGGGAAGGGAATCGCAAGGGACAAAAGGGAGAAAACCTGTGGGCTGAGACAGAGACAGTTTAATAGGGAAAGCAAAAGCTGTGCACACAAGCAAAGCAGAACAAGGAATTCATTCACTATTTCCCAAGGGCAGGCAGGTGTTCAGCCATCTCCAGGAGAGCATGGCCCCATCACACATAACAGTGAGGGAAGACAAACACCATCACTCCAAACATCTCTCACTTCCTTCTTCTGCCCCCAGCTTTACATGCCAAGCATGAGGCCAAATCGTCTGGGATACCCTGTGGCCACCTGGGGTCAGCTGTCCCAGCTGTGTCCCCTCCCACTCCTTGTTCACCCCCAGTCTCCTCTCTGAGTAGCAGAAAAGGTCTTGACTCTGTGCAAGCACTGCTTAGCAATAAGGAAAATATCCCTGTGTTATCAGCGCTGTCTCAGCACAAATCCAAAACACAGCCCCACATAAGCTGCTCTGAAAAAAATTTACTATCCCAGCCAAAACCAGCTCAGTCGGGCTTTTCAGCCAACAGCAGGAATTTGGGGTTAGACCCCAGAGAAGCAGCAGTGTTGAGCAGTGTTGTTCAGGCAGTGATAGACAGGGGACCCCAAGGTGCGTAGTGCACTTTCATCTAATGGATCATGGGAGAAAGTCTCTTCAAGCACAAGAAACACCCACGTTGGTAAAACCCTGCTGGAAGAATAAACAGGGCAAGATGTGATTTACCCTGGACATTGGTATTTAGAAAGGGAGGAGAAGGGGATGCCAGCAAATTTCTACAGATCTCCCTTCACTAAGAAGGAATTAACTGTCACAGCACTATGGTCAAATGTAAAAAGAACTACCCTCAGGTTACTGTAAGATATCCGTAGCTGCATGTTTCAGTACAGATGCTATATATGTGTGGGGGCAGAGGGAGCAGTAAGTAAAAAAAACCAAAATCCAAAAAGCTTCTAGAAATGAAGGTGGTCCATACTGGGCCTTTAGCCAACAAAATCTGCAAAGACGGATGGGCTTTTTTTTTCTTGTAGAATGTCACACTTTATTTGGAGAATAGTACTGTGATTGTATGAAAGGACTTGGTTACAAAAATCAACCTGCTTTTACCTTTTGGCAATTATTCCAAAGCTTGACTGTCAAGTCAGGATGTAAAGGATTTCAAAGGATGCAAACTTCACTCTGTATTAATTGTACTTACAATACTACAGGTATTCAAATTACTGCTCATTGTTAGATACTTCTAATAGTACAGCTCTACAGCTGGTTTAGATTAAGGAGTAACTATCACCTTCCCTAGATGCTTTTTACCTTCACTAGTTTAAAACCGCTCAATATTGGAAAGAACTTTTCCTGGTGATGAAGCCCTGCAGGCATTTAGAACTAAGTCCCAGAAATCATTCTGTAGGACCCTAGACTACTTGTGCATTCCCCAGATCAAAGCATCATTAGAAGATGAAAAAGTTTTATTAATTAAATGTCTAGCTCAAAATTATTCTGGCTATTCTGTAACAGATCACAAGAGACTTCTCTCCCACTTATCCCTGGACCTTTTCTTTCATGCATTAGTAAAGCTTTTTAATACAATGTTTATTAAAGGCACAGCCTAACTCTTCTGGAGGACAGGATTTTTGCCATGAGGACTGGGGCATGACTCACCTGCTCAGTTGCCAGTAAAGGAGTTTTACTCTCTGCATATTGAAGAGTGCTCCAAGGTCAACCCTCAGGAGCTCAGTGTCTCAGAACTGCAATCCCTCCTGGCAGGAATCTGTGAAGCTGTGGGTACAGGCATGACCAGACACACTTTGACAGCTCCAAGCAACCTGAAACTCAGTTTAGAAATAAGCCAAGTTTATGCAGTCTTGAAATTGCTGACTGGCTGCTTCCTTCAGGGAAGCATTACCAGTTTACAAGCAGCATGTTAACTTACAGTAGAGAGCTAAAAGCAGCAGGAGGGTCATTTTCCAGGGCAGAACTATCAAGGCAGCTACACATAACCTCTATTACTTGTCAAGATTTTAACTCCTTTCCCATAAAGGAACTAAGTTTTAGAAATCCTGGCTAGTTGATATTATTATTATTATTATTATTATTATTATTATTATTATTATTATTATTATCCAGTCTGAATGTTACTGCTTTAATTGTAAGTTCTTAGAAGAGTCAACTAGCAAATATTTTAATAAGAATTTACAGAGAACCAATAGGAAGATATGGTTTCCAAGTTACAATTTAGGGATGCAAAATGAAATTCATGCTAAAGCAACTCCTCATTTGCTGTAGAAGCTTGAGGTTGGGTCCTGCTTTATAGCAGTTTCCACAACTTAGACATTAGAAACCTTGTGAACAGCCAAACCCAATTTTCAGGTAAGCAAAGGCACCTGTTTTCACACAAGAAATTGATGTTTTATAAATGACTGAAATACTTACCTGGTTGTCTGATTTGGGGGCATCAAGGCAGAACTGGGACTTGGAAGTTAATCAGTATGCAAAGATGAACAAACCAAAGTGCTTTATTGAAACAAAAAACTGTAAAATGGAGAAATGAATTAGAAATAAACAAGCTTGAAAGCTGAATATTTGGGGGAGGGTTGTTGTTGTGTAAAAAAATAATCCTATAGCTATGTGCTTGTGACAAGAACAAGGTAGTACAGAGCAATGGTAGCAGGCTGTTTTCTGCATCCAGTAAGAGAAGAAACAGGCTTAAACTGAATCAAGAATGATTCAAACAGATGATTGAGAGCAGTTTTTAACAGTGGGCATACAGAAATAATGGAGTAAATGACTGCTGGATGAAATCTTCATCCTTTATGATTTTAAAACCAGCTTGGAACAGGTGACAAATATCCCATCCTCTCATCTCTAAATCCATTTCAGAAAGAGTTAAGTATCACTAATTGTTCTCAAACCGGTTTTATAAAAAAAGGGAAAAAAATAAGAGAGGGGGTGAATACTCACAACAATTCACTCAAATAACCCCCTGCTCAAGCAGCAGCTGAAATGACTGTGAAAAGCCAAGGAAAGGTTTTCAAATCTCCTATCAGAGAGGACTCTGCTGGACTTGATCTCCCACACCCCTTTCCCATTATTTTCACAAATGCTGCACTTCAGATCCTATCCAGAGCACACCTGAAACAAGTTTCATGCCTGTGCATAAACAAACAAGGGCCTAATCATTTCACAGCTGTATGGCAAAGCAATAAAGACAGCTCAGCCACAGCAAGGGCAGTGCTAGGGCTGGGTGGTCCCACATCCTGCACTTGCTGGCACAGCTGGGATTTCTACTCATGGCAAGTGAACAACCACACAGCCTTTGCTTACACAAACACACCCCACCTTTCCTTTCCCTTCAGCTCCTCTCATCTCAAGAAAAATAGGGCAAAAACTACTGGGTTAACGGTTTGTGGTTTGTGCTCCTCTTGATTTATTGTACAGCTCCAATATATTTTATTCAAATTCTGGCAGAGATGCAATTACCAGATTTCCTCATAGGAAATGTTATGAGACACTAACCTATTGCAGAGTACTCCAGAACAAACTATTTAAAAACATTTCCATGAAAGTCAGCATTGCCCCCTTTTCACAGAGCACAAGCAAAATGCACGAAGCATCTTTGAACTAGGGCTCTGGTCTTTTTGTACATTAAAGCTGACTTTTCAGGACACTTCAGCACTCTATGCAGTACTTCCTGTGGATTGCAGGGTTTCTGGACCACCAGCTTCATATCTTGTCATAACATGGCAGTCTACCATAACAGTTCCTTTCTATTTCTAAATTATAGGAGTTGACTTTTAAAATGAGTTGTCTCTTCTTTTCCATCCCTTCCTGCCATGCTGTTCTCATGGCTAAAAAAACCCCACCTTCTTCCAACTTCCAGGCTGAAATGATTCATTGCTGATGTACAAAAATCTGTTCTTATGCCAGTATTGTTCATAGCCTGATCACCTCTCTCCCACACTTCTGTTCATGCTGCTGTCCTCTTTCAACCTTGACTTTGAAACTAAATAAACCACACAGCTTGGTCCTCTCAAAGATGTTATTTCACTTGACATTTCTCTGTATCTATTATAAATATTAATTCATCCTCTTGGGGCTCAGGTGCCTATGACAAAGGACATGTTAATGCCACCATACATTTGCCCTTTTCACAACTAGCTCACTCAGGAGTTTGGAGTCACCCCTCGAGCCACCAATGCCCCCTGACCAGGCACACGTGAACACTGACTGCTGCTACAGCAGTTCTGCAAAGCCAGTTCCAGCATACCAAAGATGTCACTCAGCTTATGTTTGATATGGACTTGGCCTCTTCAGAAAATGTAACTTACTTGTCTAACATCTCACAGACACTGTGGCACCAGGGACTGAGTCCAGCTCCTCTGAGAGCTTTTAAACACGTCAGCCATGAGATACTGCCTCCATCCTTTTTACCTCCTTCAGTCTCCTACTGGATTCCTGCACACTTTCTAACCTCTGGCACAGACCAGGTGGTGCGCATGGTGCCAGACGTGTTGCACGATCCATTCCTGGCCCAGGTGTGTCCAACCTTGAATGTTGATCAAGTGCTGCAGTGGAGAAAAAACAACCACTTGTGATACGTGACTGATAAGGAGCACGAAAGAGGAGGCAGCAGACACTGAGTCTGACTCCTTCAGTGCTTGACTTTGCGGCACAGACACTGTAACAGTGTGCACAGACAAGAGGTCTCCTGGCATTTTTTGGAAAAGCTTATACTGAAAACAATAGATGTCAGTGATAAGCATGTGAGTCACTGCTAGAACTGGGACTTTTAAATACAGTGCACAAGTATCTGTCACTTGAACCAAGGACATGGACAAGGACCTCCTCCAGCCTCCTCTGTTCTGGTGGCTGGTGGTAATGCCCACTGCAGAAGTGACTGCAAAGGCACTCCCAAATGGAGCTCAGGCAAAGGCAGCTGCGTGAGACAGGCTCTCACATCCTCCCTTGTACTCACAAACTGAGCCAGACAGTAGCAGAAGGTGGGCAAAGACTTTGTCTTTAAAAATTTGAGCTTTAAAACTTCAGTTTTGCAGGAGAGCAGTTCTTCCCATGCGTCCCACCGCAGTGCTGGTAGGAGAGCAGGGGGGCAGTTAATAAATATGTTAGGCAGAGGGAAAGAGAGGAGGTTGGTTTGCGGGAGAAATGTGTTTATGTGGGTTGAGAAAGGTGTAGGGGAAGGAAAGTCACCATTGCCCTGTGGACCAGCTCTCCACCCAGGGGCTGGTCCACTGCCAGTTTTCTGCACAGCCATTTGAACAGAGCTATGGCAAGAGCTGATGTTGAAGCATTACCAGTTTCCCCCTGCAATTCAGACTCAGCCTCACCCCGTTCTCCACATCCTCCCTCTTCCCCCCCATTCCAAGCTTTCCTCCTCGATCTCCTTCAAACAATACATTTGGGGCAATGCCCAGTTCTTGATCCCTGCTTCTCCTAGCTTGCTCTCTCTATGTTCCTTCCCTCTTTCACACATATACCTAGCCAACTTTTCCAATTAAAGCAGTCACAACTTCCTGCCTCTCCTCATCAAATCCCAGTCCCTCATTCCTCTCACACCCAAGTCCTTTGCCCAACAAATCCCACTATCCTCAACTAAAAGTGAATTCCTTTCCTCATTCCCTCATGTTTACCCCATCTGTCATCAATGTCTTCTCCCTCTCACCTGTAGTCCTTTCCATTACTAAGCTCTGGAAAGCTGAACATTGGATTTGGGGGTCTTCCTTAGGAACAGCTGCAACAGAGAAAGAGGGGATATGGAACAAGGCGTCATTGGGAACCAGGAATGGCAGATTCCTCCCCGCTCAGCCCAGTGATGCAGCCTCTGCTATGGTTTTGATTCCCACTGTATGTCTTGTACCACACTGAGTTTTCTATGGGAAAGAAAGAGGTCTGCGCAGTCTCACTGGAGATAAAACCAATGCAGCTTTTATTTGGTATAAAATAAAGATACACACACATACCAAAACCACTTTTACTGAACACGTGCTATCCATTTTATACAAACATTTATATATTTGGCCAAATCAGAATAGAAAGCAGAGGTAAAAATAAAGGGGACATCCTCTACACAGAGGTAATTTCCCCTACCCAAACTGGAGTTCCTGTCCCAAAACACTGAAATGACAAATGATTTCAAAGAAATATCTTTGAGAATATTTGAACACAGGCAAAAGACCACCACATTCTAAGATCAAAAGAAAACGCACTGTTTTGACTGAAATTCCCTCAAGAGACTTAAACCTTACTCCCATGATGAAAAGCTTCAGCCTATGTAAAGTTGAAGTTTGGCAAAACTGGACATTTAGAAACAGGGCAACAAGTTTGGAAGCTCCAAGGAAAGACAGGATTCCCACTTAACAGCAACAAGAAATGGCACTGCAGCTGCCCTAAGTTAGCAGCAGAGCTTAACATCTCAGTGCTGGAAGCAAGAATTTCACAGTACTCAATATCCAGACTGCAAGTTCTAAAATGTTAATCAGCTTCCAGCCTGTTGCTCAGAGCTGAGACTGCCAGATATGTGTCTCACCAACAAACAACAGGCCCCTTCATCATTGAAACCCACCACCTCAATGTGTTTGGATCTCACATTCACCTCTTTAAACGACAGCCAAGAGAAGGACAGCCTGGACCTAGCCCCTCACTCACACACACACACACTGCCAGTGGGGTGCTAAAAACTGCTAGTGGAAGGTTTGACAAATTGTATTTCTCCCATGTCATTCTGCATGGTGGTAGGAGTCATGTCAAGCTGAATAGGAAAGACAAAACAACATCTAAGGTAGTGCCAGTGCTGCACGGATTGCATGGTGACTCTGAGAAATGACATGCACCATCAGAGAGTCTCAGTGACAGCTTTCTGTGTTCAAGAAAGGAACAGAACATGCTGTTGGGCTTGTTGGCTCTCAGGGTTTCAGTTGTTTAATTCTGTTACCATAACAAACCCAGAAACTCTGCAGTTTATTTTTTCACTGAGCTTTACTGAAAGTGGTGATACTGAGAACTTGAATGCAGAAACTTAGGACTTTGCTTGATGCCCAGACTGATGGGGGGGAGTGGGCTAAAATGACTCATGCAATACTGAAGTTGTTAAATAAGTAACTCTTAAACCATTCTAACACTTCTGTTAGATACTGCAACTGACACAATTTCTATTGTACCTGCAGTATGCAAGTACGTACTGTGGATATCTACAAGGACTCCATCAGTAATATCCTAAGGAGTGAAAATAAGGCGGTAGCCAAGTATTTCTTGGCCCTGGACTTTCATAATTTCCCACAAGTATGTCACTACAGTTTGCCTCCCCAGAAAAAAAACATTTAAATATAGGTATGATGTTGTAAAAGAGCAATTATCAATCACGGCATGGAAATATCCCAGCCTTTTAGAACAACTACAGTACTCAAGTTTCTACCTCCCTTAAGTCGGATGTGTGACAACAGAAATGTCTTGTAAATATCTGTCAGTTTTATACCCTTTTCTCACTATGAGTTTTTCATAAATTAAACTCATTAATTCACTGTAGGTAATGTAGCACAAGTAGGCAATTTACACCAATCTCAGCCTGAAATACTAAAACTTTACAGATCAGCCCTGCACTCCGATTCTAAGCCTTCCAAGTTCAGGTTGGTTGTAAGAACATGTTTACTGTTGCCCTTGCTTATCATGCCATGCCCTGCTCTAAAAGAGCAATTACGGTTCAGTTTTCTACATCATCCACAGTGACTTCACTTCAAAATGCCCAAGCCATAAAAGTCCAGCTGCTCTCAAAATGCAGTCTAACTCTGGGTGTCCCACTTTCAGCAAGTTCTGCTTGCTTCCAAAGATCTCTGACACTGAAAATCCATGCTGGTTGTCCTGATCAGGCCTGTTTCTGTCTTTTCAGGTAAATACCAACACTGACATTTGACAGTACATTTGTTTTTTCTTCAAGGCCTGAATTTCAAGACCAAGTACATGCTGTAAGCACGCTGGATTATGCTGCCATCAAAACACCCTGAGAGAAAAATGGGATGCATTTGTTTGTGAGCCTTAGTTGTCCCCTTTGGGCAGGAGAATTTTAGAAAACCTCCTAGTGACTGAAGGGCACGTCACACCATCAGTAATTAAGCAGTGGCCATCCAGCTCTTGCACATACTGTTCTAAGATGTCACTCTGGGCTACTTGCTCTTTTCTCAGCTTTGGATATTCCCTATGGATTTTTTAGAAGAGTTTTCTAATGAACTCAGGTGCACTAAATACAAACCACAAATTGCACTTTCTATATTTTGTATTTTGTACACTTTGCCCAAGAGAGCCCTTTTCACAGTATACAAAACCTAAAAAAATTAAAATAATCACTTACAGGGAGCAATCGGGCTAGTGAACAACTTTTGTTGACAGAAATAATTATTGATAGAGAAAATGCATCTATCATAGAATACCCTGAGTTGGAAGAGACCCACAAGAATCATCAAATTCCAACTCCTGGTCCTGCACAGGACAGCCCCACGAATCACACAATGTGCCCAGAGCATTGTCCAAAAACTTCATGAGCTCTGTCAGCCTTGGTGCTGTGACCACATCTCTGGGGAGCTGTTCCAGTCCCCAGCAACACTCTGGGGGAAGAACATTTTCCTAATATTCAACCTAAACCTTCCCTGACACAGCTTCAGGCCAATCCCTTGGGTCCTGTCACTGCTCACCAGAGAGAAGAGATCAGTGCCTGTCCCTCCAA
Organism: Rhipidura dahli; assembly: GCA_013399225.1. Taxonomy (NCBI): domain Eukaryota; kingdom Metazoa; phylum Chordata; class Aves; order Passeriformes; family Rhipiduridae; genus Rhipidura; species Rhipidura dahli. The sequence continues at coordinate 601,960 of VXAC01008525.1, forward strand.
TTCCGCTCGTCAGGGATCTGTAACTGCAGTGAGGTCTCCCCTCAGTCTCCTCCAGGCTGAACAGACCAAGAGCCCTCAGGTGCTCCTCACACAGCTTCCCCTCAAGGCCCTTCAGCACTTTGCAGCTCAAACATGGAAACAGTTTCAGAAAATACTAAATAATTTCCAATAAGTGGATTTCCTCCCAGCTATAAGAATCAAGTTAAGCTAGATGTCAACACTTCTTTCCTCATAATGATGAACCATTTAAGTGACATTAAGTGTGGGTTTTGAAAAACCTACAAAAGACATTTATCACCTGAAACAGCATGATGAGATTCTCTGTCAAGGCGAGGAGAATGCTTAATGGTTGCATCACACAATTCTGTGATTGCAACTTGCTAAGAATAAATCAACAGGATATACTGGATTTTAATCTCACATCCGATTTAAGAAAATAAGTACCGTATCATCTTTTGGTATGCACAAAAATCTTATTTCTTTCCAAACCTGTCAGTACAAGCCAGGCTGGGTGTAGTCCCAGAAAAGCCTTCCAAAATAGGTTGTCTGACACAGGTTATCAAGGCATTAGTACAGGCATTGTCTGTCTATACAAATACCATTATTAAATGCCACTGGAACACCCAGAGACAAATTTTGGTGTCACAGGCACTGTGAGAGAATGCAGAAACATCCCTTAGATGTTAGAACACATGGTTCAAAACAAAATGAGACCCTTGTAATTCTTACTACAAGCAGAAGCCCAAGGATGCAAAACTATATGAAGCATGCTACTGGGAAATGGATAGATATGTTCCAAAACATTTTTATGACTACGTTTTCCTGTCAGATAATTAAAAAAACTTGCTTCTTGTGCCAACATACTCTCAGATGGGAAGATAAAGGGAAAAAAAGAGATAAAATAAATGAAAGTTCATCCTAACTTACCGACATGCTGTACAGCATAACAAAGCACAAAAATGTACAGTGCAATTCAAACACCTCCTCCATGATAACATAACATCTTTCAACTGCCTTTATTTTCAGCACTTTATATAAATACCACTTCTTCCCAATCCCAGATTATCCTCAATTTGAAACTCATATTCTGGGTTTGTATTTGAGGACTGCATGTAAACATCCCTATAATCCTGCACATTCTTGTGGGGCCATTTAAAGACTACCAGACTGTAATGGATTCAAAAGCAGCCTCTATGAAGTTATGAAACTGCATCCCTAAATTACAACTGAACCTTCTATCCCCACATCAAGAAATTAAGAAACAAAGGTACTCGCAGATACACACACACCCTCTTCTCACACAAATTGCAGGATATCTGCAGGAACATGTAATTTTAAAATCCAAAATAAAACTCTGAGGGTTTTTTGTTGTTGTTGTTTCATTTGTTTGGGTTTTTTTTTTTTTTAATAAAAGGTTTTATTTGGGAACTTCATTATTAATTTGTCTTAGCCTCTTAGGAAATATTTGCTTTTGTCCAGGAATTACCAGCTGAGAGGATGTTATTGTTTGGAAGGGATGTGATCAGGAGGACCCTGTGTGCGGCACAATGTGTCAAGACCGGAAGCGAAGGAAGAAAAGTGATTCTCTCATCTGACAGAGTAAACAAAATCGAGCATTTGCCATCCAGTTTCATTCACCCCTACATGTGTTCCAAAGAAATATATTAGTCACCTGTATCTCACATGAATATCGCCAAACTATATCAATATATGTACATAAAAAAAATTCCTACTTTCAAAACGATTACAGATTTCTTTAGAAAAGCAAAGATCTCTGCCACAAACATCTTCAAAACACATAAGCAGGTGAATGCTTACCCTCTCTGCACAACTGCTTACCCTGCTGCTCTGCACGACGGGCAGTTGGACACGGTCCCCCTTCTCTCAGCCCTCTCCCTACAGCACCAGCAACCAACGGGGGCAGAGACCCTGCAGAGCAGGTTTGGAGCAGGAGAGCTGAGTCTTGCCCTGCAGCAGACACCCTCCTGGCTGGTCACTGACCTCTGCAGAGACTTCACAGAAGCCTCTTGTGTTTCAGTCGTAGTAGGACAGAGGCCAGCGAGCTTCAGATCACCAGAAGGGCAATGCTCTCACAGGAGCACCTTCCAGACCCTCTAGTTCCTTGCTGAGAGTCTTCACCTGGGGGATTTTTAAATTTCCATGCAGTTTGTTTGCAGCATACCTGTGCTTTGTACACGAATCATGGTTTCACGCTGAAAGGGCTCCAAGAGTGATGCCGTACTCGGAGGACACCTCTTACCAAAACCTTCTTGTAAATAAAACATCCCCCCTGCCCTCTCCACGCAGCCCAGAAGGAACACAGCCACACTGAAGCCGCAGTGGGCCGAGGGGCCTGGACCCTGCTGCGCTGCCTAAACCCGGGGCGAGGCGGGTGTCCCTCAGCCGGGGCTGCCCCAGGGAGCGCCCGGCCCACCAAGTGGGCGCCTACCATGCCAGCGGTGACCCCCGCGCTCAGGTCTGCCCGACGGCGTCCGTCCGTCCGCCCTCGGGCCCGTCCGGGACGCGGGGCTCGGACTCTACCGCGTGTCGCCGGCGCTGAGGGGGTAGGCGAGGATGCTCATGGCCTCTCCGCACGCCGCCTCCACCTGCCGCACCTGCTGGCGGCTGAGGCGCTCCCGCCAGGCGTGGACAGCCTCCCGCGCGTCGCGGGCGGAGATGAGGAAGGGCCGGTCGGAGGAGTAGGCGGCACCGCGGGTCATGTTGAGCACGAAGTCCTCCAGGGCGGGCGGCACCGACAGCCCGGCGAAGCGCAGCAGGCGGCGCAGCTCGGCGCGGGGCTCCTGCACCAGGTCCTCGTAGCGCAGCTGCGTGTAGCGGCGGCGGAGCCAGCCCGGGGCGCGCCGTGCCAGGAGGAGATCGCGGAGCCAAGCCTGGCAGATCACCTCCAGCGCGCCGCCGAGGAAGAACTCGGCGCGGTGCTGCGGCTGCGGCGCCCGCCCGCCGCCCAGCAGCCCGGGCGGCAGCAGGAGATGCTGCTGCTGGTGGCGGGCCGGGCCCCGCGGCTCGGCGCGGTGGCGGCTGCGCAGCACCTGGACGCTCTCCCGCAGCCGCGCCTGCCGCGCCTTCAGGCGGGAGTTATGGACGGCGCGGGGATCGCGGAAGAGCTGCACCACCCGCAGGTTGAGGCCGGGCTCCCGCAGCAGCGGCAGCAGCGCGCCCAGCTCCAGCAACCGCACGTCCTTGATGACCACCACCGGGTACTTGCGGCACTCGGCCTCCAGCTCCCGCAGCGCCCGCGGCGGACACCTCTCCTCGCAGGCGGCGCCGTCGACGAGGCCGATCTCCCCGCGGGGCCGCGGGGCGGCGGG